>JAZKJV010000175.1:600000-903159 GCA_037367405.1 Ottelia alismoides | reverse complement strand
TTATTGAGAACCGGAAGCTGGTAGATGTCGCTTGTGGGGGAAGTCACTTCAATAAGGATGAGGATGTCCTTTATCAATTTTTTGAGGAGATGGCGAAAAGTTCAGAAGCTCTTTCTTCTTCACGTGCTTTTCAGAAGCACCCCGTCACCACCCCTGCAATACCCCACAAGGATGTCAATATGACGACAACAAAAGAAGTGGATAAGGTGGATAGTACTGACGTGGCCATCATCGGAAATCACCTATCCAAAGTGGACATTATTGAAAAGTGATCCCAGGAACTTGATAAGCTTCATGTGATCGAGCAAAGGACAAAGAACTAGGATAAGCTGGATGAGATAACAAAGCATCTGGAGCTTCTTGTAAATTCGATCAGCGCAGTCCACAATACAAATGCAGCAACCAATAACTCTACTAGGGAGCAGACTTCTTCCACCAAGCAGAGTAGCGGAGGACCATCTATAGTTCAGCATGTCTACTACGTGCGGACACCTGATCAGGTTCAACAACATTCACATCAGATAGTTCCGTATCAACAGAAAGTAGCCTACATTCCTGAGCAGCAGTATCCACCTCCACCTGGTATTCAGGAGGTGAATGGTATCTGATTCAACCGTGAGAGAAACCAGCCCCGTCCATCAGGGCAAGGCCAATTAGGTTCACAATAGGGTCAGAGACCCGCCCACCAGTTTCAGAGAGGAAGACATCAGCAGTACCAGTACAGCACCAACAGTTCCAACCTCAGTATCAGTCTCCACCTCAGTTCCAAAACTGGAGACAAGGACAACATCATCAGCAGTCTATGTATTTCCGTCATCCTAACCAGCAACGGACTGCATATTATGGATAGTATTCTCCCCTTCCTCCTCCTTATTATCAGAATCCGTATGGGTACCAACAACCTCCGTACTATCAGCCTCAGCGACATCCAGTCAATGAGCAACCTGAGGCCCCTTTAGTCAATCCAGCAGGGGACCCACTTACACTGCTTATGAAGAACATGAATGAACTGACTCAGCGGATCGACGACCTGACCACCACCAAGACACTGATTCCAGCACAGGTTGAAGCCAACCCCAACAACTTCAGACGTAAGGAGCAGGTGGCCAATGACCCACCCACCCCCTAGACAAGTATGTCCCTTGATTTTACATGTTTATCTGAAGCCATTCATCTCAGGAGCGGTAGGATATTACATCCGCCTACGCAACAGTTGTGGTTGGGAGATCGAGCCACTGAGAGAGCATCATCTTCTACATCATTTCCTTCACCAGTAGTCGAGAGGCCCAGTATAGCAACACCCACATCTGGAGCTTCGCCGCCTTCACCACCACCTTTACCAGGCAGATGCAGATCACCATCAACAAGGGAGAATATACCAGTCGCAGATTCCTCCTCTTCACCAGTAGCAGCATCCCGTTCTGTTTTAGATTCTATTTTTCCTTCACCTAGATTGGACAACACTGTATAGACTGATTTATGTTGTCCTCTTGTACATGATGATTCTACTTTAAATAAAGGAAATGAATGTTTGCATTATTATGATTCTGTGCCATTTCCTTCTGCTCTCAAAGCTAAAAAATTCAAAAATTAAAAATAGTACTATCCGATCCTGGAGTGGTTGAGATCTTACAGAACATCTTTTTAAAGATGCCACTCCTTAAGGCCATGGAATACATGCCTATAGTAAAAAAGGGAATGAAAGAGGCATGTACCCAAAAGCGTCAACCAAGGAAGAACAGACAAAAGGAAACGGAGAAACACCTCTTGACCATGACTACAGTCCATGCCATCAGTAACCTTCCACCTAAAAAGAAAGACAAGGGAGCACCTCACATCCATTGCCATATCTTTGATCAAGAATTTGATCGTACTCTTCTCGATAGCGGTTCCTCCATTAATCTCATGCCTTCCTCTTTATTAACTGAATTCCAGTTAGGGCCTCTTAAAACAACCAGAATGATCCTTCAGTTTGCTGATAGATCGATTAAGAGGCCACGAGGAATTTTAGAGGATGTTATTGTAACGGTGTAGGGAATGAAATTCCCTGTTGATTTTCTTGTCATGGATATGGACACACCTGCACCGTTACTCCATACCCCGATCATACTAGGTAGACCGTTCCTCCGAATGGCCGAAGCAGCAATTGATTATGCTGCTGGAGAGATCATCTTTCACTCTCATAGTAACAAGGTGAAAATTGAGATGATCTTTGATCCTAGACCATCATTGCCACCAGCAGCAGATGATACAGAGAAAGTTATATCAGAGCCAGATGACTGTGATTTTCTTGCTGAATTCAGAGAGACAGATCTTTACGGATTTTATAGATACCCAGGAGTTCTTTTTCCAAAAGGACTATATGGAAAGCACAATCAACATGAGTTCCCTTGGTGGTCCAATTAAGACAGTTGCTGATGAGCGGTTTGAGCAGAGTTCTGAGATCCAGATATCTAAGCCATTTGGCGAATTTCCTGATTTATGCACAGATAAGATACATCTTTCTGAGAGTAATGCTGAGATATATGAGCCATTCACTGATAAGAGTATTGAACATCCTGATGAGCCATTCCTTTCTGAGCAGAGATCATTCATTATAGATCTATCAGATATTCTACTTGCTGAGCCATCAATAGCCAAGGTGGATAGTCTACAGAGCACAGATCACATACCGTCTACCAGTATAGTAGCAGAGGTTATCGCAGAGCCGATTCAGACCCCACCTGAGCTCAAGGTTTTACCATCAACGTTGAAATATGCCTTCCTTGTAGGCCCCCCAAATGTTTCCGGTCATCCTCAGCTCGTAGTTGACCGCTGAACAAGAATCTCGCATGCTAGAGGTTCTTGAGAGAAATCGCAAGGCCATAGGATGGAATATCTCGGATCTCCGTGGGATCAATCTAGCATTGTGCTCGCATCATATCTACCTAGAGGATGACTGTAAACCCTCCCGTGAATGTTAGAGCCGTCTAAATCCAAACCTAAGGGAGGTTGTCATGAAGGAGATCAAGAAATGGTGTGATGCTGGCTTTATATATCCCATTTTGGATTCCAAATGGGTCAGCCCTTTACATGTGGTTCCGCAGAATTTTGGGATTACGATCGTAAAGAATGACCACAGTGAGGAGATTTAGACCCGAGTACCTACTTCATAGCGTGTCTGTGTAGATTACCGACGCCTGAACTCAGCTACCAAGAAGTATCACTTTCCACTGCCCTTTATTGATCATATTATTAAGAGGTTGGCAGGTAAAGAGTTCTTTTGCTTCTTGGATGGGTACTCGGGATACAACCAAGTTGCTATCGCTCCTAAGGATCAGGAGAAAACTACTTTCACTTGTCCGTTTGACACTTACGCCTTTAGATGGATGCCCTTTGGATTGTGTAACACCCTCGCTATATTTCAAAGATGTATGTTGGTCGTTTTTGCCGACATGGTGGGTAATTTTCTTGAAGTCTTCATGGGCGATTTCTTGGTCTACAGGGATTATTTTGACACATGTCTTGCTCATTTAGACCGAGTTCTTCAACGTTGCTGTGAGGTAAACCTAGTTCTCTCGTGGGAGAAGAGTCACTTTATGGTGACTAATGGGATTGTATTGGGTCATGTCATCTCCAAAGATGGTATGGAGGTTGACCCGGTTAAGATTGATGTGATTTCCAAGTTAGAGCCACTGCAGAATTTGAAGAAGTTGAGGTCATTTTTGGGACACGTAGGATTCTATAGGTGATTCATAAAGGACTTCAGCAAAATCGCTAGACCTTTGACTAAGCTTATGTGTAAGGAGACTGATTTTGTTATCGATGAGAAAGTTCTCCTTGCCTTCAATCAGATGAAAGAAATGGTTACTAGTACTCCTGTCTTATAGCCACCTAATTGGTCTCTTCCTTTTGAGATCATGACGGATGCATCAGATTTTGCAGTTGGAGCGGTTTTAGGATAGAGAAGGGATGGGATACCATTTGCTATACACTATGCTAGCAAGACTCTGGATAAAGCACAGTGGAATTATACAGTTATAGAGAAGGAGATGTTAGCAGTTGTGTTTGGGCTAAAAAAGTTCAGATCTTACCTCATTGGTTCACATGTTATTGTGTACACGGATCACACTGCCATACGATACTTACAGGCAAAGAAGGGTGCCAAACCACACCTTATCAGATGGATCCTTCTTCTCCAGGAATTTGATTTAGAGATTCGAGATAAACTTGGAGTGAAAAACGTTGTGGCAGATCACCTTTTCCGTATCACAGACAAAGAGACCTCTGAGCAGAACATGATTCCTATTTCCGAAACCTTTCCAGATGAGGCCATTTTGTCCGTGGACTCACTCCCATGGTATGCTCATATTGTGAACTATCTTGTCTCCAAGAAAATTCCACAAGATTGGCCGAAGTACAAGGTAGACAGATTTCTGTCAGAGATTCATTATTACCAGTGGGAGGATCCGTACCTATTTCGTGAGGGTGCGAATTGTATCTGGAGAAGGTGCATTCCCCAGGAGGAACACACAGTGTACTTGAGCACTATCACAAACTAGAATCTGGTGGGCATCATTTGGGGAAACACACGACAACAAAGGTTTCACAGAGTGGCCTATGGTGGCCCACATTGTTTAAGGAGCTACAGAGTATGTTCGAGGTTGTACTGATTGTCAGAAAATGGGAGGAACTGTTGGTTCCAAAGATACCATGCCCCTAAGATATATACAGATTTCTGATGTTTTTGATGCTTGGGGCATATACTTCATGGGCCCATTTCTTGTCAGTCAGGGATTTTAGTACATCCTGATCGCCATGGATTATGTTAGTCGATGGGTGGAGGCTATCTCCACCTGAGCCGCAGATAGTCGTACAGTGTGTTCCTTTCTCAAGGACCATATTATTGCGCGGTTCGGTATTCCCAAATACTGATTTCAGATGGAGGAAGCCATTTCTTTAATAGAGAAGTAAAGAAGCTTGTGAAGGAGTATGCCATTGAGCATAGTGTTGCGTCTCCTTACCACCCTCAGACTAATGGCTTGGCAGAAATTTCAAATAGGGAGATCAAGACGATATTGCAGAAACTTGTACGTCCAGATAGGAAGAACTGGTCCCAGATGCTTGATTCAGTTCTATGGGCTTATGGAACGACATACAAGTCTCCCTTGGGTATGTCTCCCTATAGATTGGTGTATGGAAAGCCTTGCCACCTTCCAGTGGAATTAATTTACAAATCTTTAAGGGCATTCACTGTATGCAATTTAGATTATGAGAAGGTATGAAAGAATAGGAAGTTGGATTTGAACAAATTACTGGAATTCCGAGACTTTGCATATGATAACTCACTTACGTATAAGGAGAAAGTCAAGCGCTGGCATGATAAACACATTCGAAGAAAGACTTTCTCCCCTGATAAGAAAGTTTGGTTATTTGATTCTAAGTTGAAGTTATTTCCAGGATAATTGAAAAGCAAATGGTCAGGACCGTTCATCGTGAGAGCTGTGCGTGACAATGAGAGTATTGTCATATCTGGGTTGTCATCTGACGCACAACCATTTGTTGTGAACGGGCAGTTGGTGAAGCCATATCTAGATCATGATACATTCCCGTCGTTGATTCGATATCTGTAGTATCAGATGATGATCTTTTGGTTCCATCTTCTGCTTCTGATACATGATCATCCACTCCTCTTGTATATCCTTTCGTTTCACTCTTTCTTCTTCCATTTTATCATTCAGGCCCAAAGCAGTGCATCCCGGCCAAATCAAGGATTTGGGGCTTCTTGCATGACCCGTGATAGCCGATCTTTTGATTAGTATTTGTTCCTCGACTCGAAAGGTGCGGGGATGAAGTCACTATTTGCTCGTCTACTTACCCTGTAGATTCGTTCCCATGGTTCGATCCTTCCCAGTAAAACGCTAAGTGTTCGAGAACGCTTTTCTACTAAACCGAGGATGGCTGACTTCGTCAACCTTATTCCAAATCCGAAGGTCAAAAATCATTGGACCGGCTCCAAATCTCAGACAGTGAGCCATCAAGCCTACTCTTGGATCTTTCTGAGGAACTGCTTGATGCCCGATACGCTTGCTGGAAAGCTCAAAACATTTCGGAGATAGAGCTGCTTTGATAGAAGCAGGAGACCCGGAATGAAGTGATGAATAGGGAAATTTCCTTCTTTCCATTTCATAGGAAAATTTCCTAAAGGAAGAGAGCCGTAGGAAAACTTCCCTCGATCGTAGTCAAAAGACTTTGACTTTTGGGACTAGTTTACCCTAGCTTTGGGAAAGTTTGTTTACTTATATA
Organism: Ottelia alismoides; assembly: GCA_037367405.1. Classification (NCBI taxonomy): domain Eukaryota; kingdom Viridiplantae; phylum Streptophyta; class Magnoliopsida; order Alismatales; family Hydrocharitaceae; genus Ottelia; species Ottelia alismoides. The sequence continues at coordinate 896,874 of JAZKJV010000175.1, read as the reverse complement.
TCGCTCGCTGGTTTGCTGGGTTCTTCATGAATGACCACCCAATGTCAAGACGGTTTTCAGCGCTAGTTATCCAGTTGCAGAAGCGACCCCATAGGCTTGTACTTTCGCGTCTCTCTTCAATTGCAGTCATGGTCAAATCTTGGTTTATTCCATTTTCAGTATTTTACGCGACTTCACACCCTTAATCAAAATCTCAGATGAAAGACTCTTTTCCCCTTTTCCGTGTGTGTGTATGCTATACTTAGGATGTGCGTTATCCTAAGTATCGGGGCGGTGAATGATTTGTGTTGTTCATATTTGTCCTGTTCATCACTCTTGTTGTTGCCTATACTTAGGGATACTCTACCCTAAGTATGGGGGGGGGGGTTGATGTTGTTCATATCGTGTCTTTTTATTTTTGAGTCTGTATATTCTCTTCATCAGTTTCCCCCTTTTTGTACACTCTACTATACTTAGGATTACTTGTTCCTATGTATAGGGGGATCACCAACTTCTCTTCTTTATATCTTTTCTTTGAGTCGTTGTAGCATAGGAGTCTTTTCATATTTCTATACTTAGCACGAGTTATGTCTTCCTTTTTCGTTCTCTGATCACTATGAGTACATAGTCCGAGCTAAGTATAGGGAGGTGTCATATATATTGTATATATACTTTACACATGACTCATACCTTTAAATACATTTATTTGGGGGGTTATGTGTATAATTTTGTAAAATCCACATGTGTAAAAAAACAAAAACAAAAACAAAAACAAAAAAATAGGAAAAAATAAATAAAATAAAAAAACAACAAAATAATCTTGTATATACTTGTACTAACTTTTTTATTTTCTTAAAAAAACCTACAAAACCAAAAATCTATAAAAGCTTGCATAATTCAAAAAAACCTTTCTTTTACATCTGCATTTTCCTCCAAAAAACCATAAAAATGTTTAAGTTAGAAAATTGTTTAAAAAATGTTCTTTTCACATGTGCATTATTTCTTCTAAAAAATCTCTTTGAATTGTTCATTTTTTCTTGCAATTGCATGTGCATTTTTCAGAATAGTATTGACATTTAAACTATGTCTTGAATAAAATTGAAGAATGGAGCTTAGTTGGACCTTAATGTACCTAATTCTCAGAGGAACTTCATCGATAAATAGGATTTTAGAAGCTTCAGGTCTTTAACTTAATTCTTTGAGTTCCACATAAAAATGTGCAGCGTTTGACTCTTAGTGTCTAACCTGGTCTCTTCATTCTGGGTACAACTCTAGAATAGGGAATTAATTCATACTCTCGTATTATACACTTAGCTCAACTCAGACGGGATGTTGGAAGACTGTGTGAGTTTCTTTCCTGGTAGTGTAGAAATCTAAAGACCGGAGTATGGGTTGAAATAAAGCTTCTGAAAAGGGATGGACAGCTGGGCACAATTTTTTCTTAGATCCCAAAAAATGTATGGAAACAAAAAGATTTTATATCCGTAGGGGCACAATAAGATCCAAGAAGAACCACCAAAAATACAAATACAAAGAAGCCACTACCAAATAAATATTTGACCAAAAAGGTCTAAGCTTCAAGAAAACCTGCAGATCTTGGTGGAGACTCGGCTACACTGGCCAGCTTAACAAGGAGAGGTGACTACACTAGCTACCCTCCAATTCTTTTCTCCTTCTTCTAACTTCTCCCCCAATTCGATTGTGAACACAGCGCGACAGACCTTAGAAGGAAATACCTGACTCCCTGAGGACGAGTTACTAGAGAGGAGATTTGCATGGTGGTTTGGCATTCTGGATGGGAAGAGCTAAAATCATTCATACACATGAGTCGATTGTTCAATGTTCATAGGGTATGCTTTGGGAAGAGGATTGATCTAAGATGACTTCTGAGCCGAAACTGTGACAATGATGTGTAGAACTTGAAGGCTGTCGATTTTAAAATTCTAAGTCTCACAGAAGTTCTGACACACTAATAATCCAAAGGTCCGACAGAGCTCCAAACTACAATTTTATGAAGATAAGTTTAATATTCAATATTGTCCTACTTTCTTTTTTCCTTTTATTTTTCTTTTTCTTCACTTATTCTTTCAAATAAGTGTTTACTAAGGGACTAGCAAAGGTAAAGCACAAGTGGATGATGAATCTATGATTCGTCATCTTTATTCATTTAATTCAGCTTAAAATCCTTTATAAAACACCTCCATATAACACTAACTCCATATTCTTACTAACTTGAATCTGTGTATAAATATTGTACACTTCTTACTAATTTCAACCTAAAATAAATAAATAAATAAAGGAAAAATAAAGTAAAGAAAAAAGGAAGACTGTATACAGGCTGACCCAAACCCCGAGAGAAGGTCAAGACTTGACCTGATCGACCAAGAATAAAGTAGGGGGAGATAGGCTCCTCAATTAGAAAATCCAAAAAAAAATTGTGTATATCTGTATAAAACTGACACTAATTTATTTGTGCCTTAATTGACCTCAAATCAAATAACGTTCAAAACCAAAGTTGTAAACAAAAATGTGTTCTAATTAATAAAAATTATTGCACGAGTAAATCATGTACATAATAAAAGTAACCACACTTGGAAAAAACCATTAAGCACTAATTGAAAGACCAATTACAGCTCCATATGAACTCAAATTGAACCAATCTCACTTCCATTGGATTCTAAATTAAATTATCTTTAAAATGATTGTGATTTCAAAATTTTTAGAGTTATGAGTAAAAAGTTGATTTTCCAGGGTGGTTTGTGCAATTTTCCCATGTATTTTGTAAATATTGTATTTGTATATATTTGTAAATTATTCTTACTAATTATTTAAAATAAATAAAAATAATTTTTTTAAAAGCTAATTTCCTCATTTACTCTTGTATATAATGTCATATATGTATATAGTATATGTATATAGTTGCTATTTTTAATTAACCACCATAAAAAGAAAAAAATAACATTTTTTAATTCAAAGATACAAAGTGACAAAAATTCCAAAAAAAATTTATATAATTCTGTAAAGAGTTTTATCTCCTTTTATCTTTATCTCATTTCAATTTTCATCTCTCTTTATCTCTTTATCCAAAAAGGTCAAAAAAATTCAAATTTCATCTCCATTATCTTTTCTATTTATATGGCTCCTTCTCCCTCATTCCAACTTGATCAATCTTTAGAGAGAGGAGCCCGATCTACGAGAGAAAATTTCATCGAGAAAAGTGCCTAGCCTCCGAGCCGTCTGGTGACAGCGAGTCAGCCTTCGTCGAGGCGATCACGGTCCATTTCCGCTACTAAGGTGAGATTCATCATTTTTCCTATTTTTTATTTTAGGTTAATCATAGTTTATTTCATCGCATTTTAATTCTATCGTCATTTTTTATCTAGATCTTAAAAAAATTCATCACGATTTTGATTCGCTTTGACTCGATTTTTCATTTTACGTTCTTGATCTCCTCGCATTCTATTTCTATCATCCACGATCTCTCAACTCCGGCCGCGTACTGTTGCCGGAGATCGGATTCGAATCTCTCATTTCTGCCGGATCCTCGTTCAATTTTCCGAGTTGTAAATAAATAAAAAAATATATATAAACCATTTGTTTTCTTTATCCCTCACATTTGTTCTGCAGAATAGTTAAAATATTTTTTCTGTTTACATTTCCTTTTTTTAAAAAGAAAAATAAAAAAAATTTTCTTTATTCTTCATTCCTGTTTACATTTACAAAAAAATTAATATATATATATATATGTATAATAGCAACAGGCAGCGGGGTCGTCAACCCCCGCTGCCCACTCCAGCCATCCGCCCACCCCCAACACATCGGCGACCGGTGAGCCAGCGCCGCCCGCACTGCTCCACCTGATGTTGCACCTCCGTGTCGTGCCTCCCGCTCCTTCAACCGTATATCCCTCGACCTCCTGCCGGATTCGCACCACCGCGCAAGTTCTAACAGCACCGCCAGCCTGAAGCGACCGTCCTCTGCCTAGCACCACGCCGGTCCGCGCACGGATCTCTACCGACACCCTGCGTCGAAGGTCCCTCCGCTGCAGCGCGACGCCATCGCTCCAGGCGGCCCGCCCCGCCGATCTCCATCCGTGACTCTGCAAGCGCGACCCCCTTTCCGTCCTCCACTCGACTTCACCGCACGCACCTCCCTCGACCTACATCGCCCTCCTCTTGTCACGCCGCTCCAAGTCTGTGACCTCCGATTTGGAGACGAAGAAGTCAGCGGCCCGGCCGCCTGCATCCTCCTCATCTGTTTGGCTTGGAAGAGAAGAAACAATCCCTAGGGGTTTTTGAGGATTTAAAAAAATTTGGGAAAATTGCAAAGTAACCCAAAAGTTTTAAAATTACAAGATTGCCCCTACACTTAGAGCTTAGCACGTGCGACGCACATGCAACTTGGGTAATTTACATCTTCTTGCCTCTTTTTATTTTTGTTATTTATTTGATGCAAAAATAAAACTTATTTACATTTCAGTCCCTGTAATTCAGACTTCTTAATTTGCATGATTATTCTATTGAAATAAATGTTTTTATTAGTCAAAAAATTCCAAAAAAATTAACTTAGACTTCTGTAATGTGCATCTTCATTGTATAAAAATTTCATTTCATTTTGTCTTCATTTATTGTTATTAAAAAATAAAAAATATCATTTTTAGCTGCTTGAAATTAAAAATTCATAAAAATTCAAAAAACTGCTTAAAAATTCCAAAAAATTAGAGTAGGTTTCTTTCATTGTCTTTTAATTTCTATCCAATTTTCGTATATTAATTATTTATAAAACCCTAAAAAAATGAAAGATACCAAAAATATTGTAAAAATCATAGAAAATTCTACAAAAAATCCAAAAATAGTGATTTCAGTTCCTGTTTGTAAATAATTGCTTTTATTTTTTTCATAAAAATTATTGCCAGGAGTTTTGGGCACTTAAAATATTTTTAAGTTGTAAATTACTCCAGGCTGTGCATAATTTTGCATTTTCTCACTATTTGATTTTTAGAATAATACAAAAACATCTGAAAATTCCAAAAGAATTCTAAAACATTTCAAAACTTGGAAATCCGAAAAACATTTTCTTTGTTTTTTTCTGAGCATTTTTGATAAATTGAAAAAAAATATAAAAAGAGTTGGTGTGCATATTTCTTGTGCTTGTGCATATTGTTCGTTATTTGAAAAAAATTTTTGCAAAATCAAAATAACTAAAAAAATGAAAATCAGAAAATAAAAAATTTAGAAATAAAAAAATAAAAATTTAAAAGATAAAAAAATCACCAAAACCAAGGATAGTTGTCCTTTGAGATTCATGTTTTTTCTTAATTCATTTTTGATTAATTGGATAACCCTCGGGATTTGTAGCCTCCCTGAGTTCGACTCTGTCCGCTATATAGGTTAATAAGTAGCAAAAATTAAAAAAAATGTTTGTTTGACACATGATTTTTGGGGATAACAACGACTATTTTTATCAATAATTTCCGATCCTCCAATTTGTCGTAACAATAAAATGGCGTCGCTGCTAGGGACATAAAATAAAATAAAATAAAAAATAAAAAAACACTCCAAATTTTCCTGCTCAACAAAATGGCGCCGTTGCCGGAGAGGTAAGGCGAGGGTAGTTAGGTTTCTCATTTGACCTGCTATTCTTGGTTGTAAATATCTGTTTACATTTTTGCCATTCACTTCAATGTTCATATCACTGCATTTGTTTCATTTTTTTCTCTCATATTTGATAATTGTATTTCTTACACATTCTCTTTTCTTTTTCTTGCGAGGGTCCGCGTAGCGAAGGAGGCGATCCTAGGAGAGTCGAAGCATCCAAGCGACGTGGAGGCGGCTTGATTCTTTAACAAACCGCAGGACAGCGTAAGAAGAGGAGAAAGAATTGAAGGAAAAAATTTAAAAAGAGAGAGAGAGTTTTTCTTTTCTACCATTTGAACTCTTGTAAACGGACATTCATTTGTTGTGGGGTCTGTTTCGCCAAGTGCCAGTGCACTTGGGGGACCTCACCGGTTTTATTTTCATCGCCTTATTTTTCTTTGTTTCTCGCAGATTTCGTAAACTACCTCTTGATTGCTTTAATTAATTTGCTTGAGCTAGGTAATTAATTTGGTCTAAACACCCTAAAAAAGAAATTTCTGTGCCTATATAGTAGAGCATAATTTGGACTTAGTCAAATTAACATGTTCTTGCTCGTTAATAGAATCTATCATCTAGGACGGTTAACTTGCATCACATAGAATAGTTTATTTAAATTCTGCATAGATCACTTGTATGTGAGTGCTGGCGACAAGGTACGCATCTCTAATCCCAGCATGCATCATTGTTTTTAATCGCGCATTAGCATTTCCAATCTCCTTCCTTGTTTTCACTCACATAAGTTAAAAAGGAATCTGGACACTCGGTAGGCGATTCTTTGAAAATATTTTAACCAAGTGACAACTGCCTAAAATATGAGTCTGCTAAATAAAACTCGATCCTAAAAAATATAAGGAAAAATCATTGTTTTGGGGAGAGTAACCCCCTCATTGTTTGGTTTGCTTGAGCGAGAGAGAGACCCAAACACTAGGATAGAGCCACGCCTGAATTCTTTTCAGACTACTATCTTGGGTTAGTCGTTCTCCAGTGAGGATCTCTCTGGTAGCCGGTAAAGTGGCCCGTGACGTCCTTAAAAGATTGAATTGATCAGGTAGCCGGTAAACGGTTCGAAATTCATACTGGCCGGGAAAGATCTAACTTTGAGATTAGGCCAGTCTCCTGAGAGCATTGGGTTCCTAATAACTCGCTTTTAACCGCCATGATATAGTGTATTCTCACCAAACTCTAAAATTGACAAGATAATTAACCGAACCTTCACGATCTTCACATAGAGTTGAGTTGGTGAACTGAGGGTTTGTATTGTTTTTGATTGCTTATGTGCATACTAGATCCTTCTGTGCATTTGTGTCTTTTTCTCCATATCTTTTGACTTGACCCTCGTGCTCTTCCGATCCCGTCTTTTGTTTTGAAGATGGCCGACTGGAGTTATTTCAATCCGATCTTCGTGGATACCTCGTACTCTCTAGACGATCCACCTTTCTTTTTCCAGGAGGATTTTCCTCCTGATTTTTGTGCATATCCGCCTAACCCATTATTTCAGTAATCGGAGGACTTTGATTTTCACCTACCCTCATTCAACCCACCTGATCTTGGGATTTTGGAGTCACCTTTCATGATTTCCACACTTGAGAGACTGAACCAGATGATGGAGCATATGAATTCGAGGATTAGCAATCTATTTAACATAAATACGAGCCAAAATGCTACTCCACTATTTGAGTATATGGATTCACTTGAGGATAATCATGAGAGCTTACAATCGCCCAAAATACAAAAAATGAAAAAAATTTCAAAATACAAAAAGATTCTGGGAGACACATTGTTGATTCATTTTATGAGGAGAGGACCCAGATGCCTGATCATTTGCCCACACATATATCCACCACATATCCCGATCTTGACCCTGAGGATTCTATTATACAGACTTCTCTTGGCAATCTTCGTGTATATGCTGATTCTGATTTCCTCCCTTGCATGGAAGAGGTCCGAAAATTCAAAAAAATGTTGACTGAACTCGAAGTGCTGGCCACCCTTCATGAGATCATTAAAGCCCCACTTCAACATGCCATGACAAATTTATCTACTCCTCAACACAAGAAAATAAAGCAAATGAGAAGATCTGAGCGTCACATCTTGACCATGGCCACTGCCAACGCCATCTCTCACCGTCCGTATTTTAAGAAAGGGAACACTGCCAGACCTCTTGTGAGTTGCTCCATATCTGACTATTCTTGTGATAACACTCTCCTTAAAGGCGGTTCATTAATTAATATAATACCCTTCTATATGGTACAGTCTCTTCATCTTGGGCCTCTCAAGAAAACCAGGATGATAGTTCAATTTGCTGATGGATCTATCAAGAGGCCGAAGGGTATTTTAGAAAACGTTGTCATTCTTATTCAGTGCATGAATTTCACTTCGGATTTTGTTGTAATGCCCATGGAGACTTCCACCCTTGTGGAGCACCCTCCAATCATCCTGGAACGACCTTTCCTCGCCTCTACGGGAGTCGTTATTGATTATGGTTCAGGAGAAATTCGCTTCCGTTCTGATGCGAGGAGCGATGTGTTGATCACTACACCCACTACTGACCAGAGACCTGCATCCCATGAGAGCCCACCCATGTTAGCCAACCCCAAGGAATTTGACCTCGATGATAATATCAGAGATTCTTGTTATATGTTGAATGATAATGAAACCCAAGAATTCCTCTTCAAGGAGGAAGACTCGGAAAGCATAGACCTTGGAGTTCTCCCTTCTGGTATGTGGAGATGCATTGATGACATCTGCAGAATTTACACGATAGACACCTTAGAGCGGAAGGCAGACCCTGAGACTAGACAGGACAGACATAATTCGACTCCTTTCACTGATGAGTCTATTCCTATTCACCCTGATTCAGATGAGACCGATCATGCCAAATTTAATTTGATTGCTTTTGTAAAGGAATTTGGGCCTTTTGATAAAGATGATGATCAGGTAGAGGCTCGCCAGGCTGAAATTGATCCTACTTTATCTGATAATGATTTCAAGCCATTTTACTTTGATGTTTGCGAGAATTCCCAGGCAAGACATTACCACACTACTTCAAATAACTTGTTTAGGTCTGCACAATCTGAAACCGCTAAGGATATATTCTTTGTCGATCCTACTCAGTTTATGTCTAACGATGATCCCAATATCGACCTACACCTTGTCAAATCCATACCTCAGCGGTCCTGCAAGAAGGTTCGCTTTCAACCTTCTTGATTTTGTACATCCACTCCTTTTGTATATCCTTTCGTTTCACTCTTTCTTCTTCCGTTTTATCATTCATCCCTTTTCCATGTGTATATATGCTATACTTAGGATGTACTTTATCCTAAGTATGGGGGGGGGTGAATGATTTGTGTTGTTCATATTTGTCCTGTTCACCACTCTTGTTGTTGCCTATACTTAGGGATACTCTACCCTAAGTATAGGGGGGTGACGTTGTTCATATCGTGTCTTTTTATTTTTTTTGAGTTTGTACATTCTCTTCATCGGTTTCCCCTTTTTTACACTCTACTATACTTAGGATTACTTTATCCTAAGTATTGGGGGGATCACCGACTTCTCTTCTTTTTATCTTTTCTCTGAGTCATTGTAGCATAGGAGTCTTTTCACTTTTCTATACTTAGCATGAGTTATGTCTTCCTTTCTCGCTCTCTGATCACTATAAGGACATAGTTTGAGCTAAGTATAGGGGGGTGTCGTATATATTGTATATATACTTTAGACATAACTCGTACTTATAAATATATTTATTTTGGGGGTTATATGTATAATTTTGTAAAATCCACGTGTGTAAAAAAATAAAAAAACAAATAAAAAACAAAAAAACAAAACAAAAACAAACCAAAAAAATAAAAAAAGAAGAACAAAAAAAACAAACAAGCAAAAAATAAAACGAAATCAAAAAAAAAACAAAAAAAAATCTTGTATATACTTGTACATTTTTATTACTAAATCTTTTTCCTTAAAAAAACCTTTGTTTTACATCTGCATTTTCCTCCAAAAATCCATAAAAAGTTCAAAATTAGAAAAATTATTTAAAAAAATTTCTTTACACATGTGCATCATTTCTTTTCAAAAAAAACTCTTTGCATTGTTCATATTTCGCATTTGCATGTTTATTTTTCAGGATAGTATTGACATTTAAACTATGCCTGGAATAAAATTGAAGAATGGAGCTTAGTTGGACCTTAATCCACCTCATTCTTAGAGGAACTTCACCGAGAAATAGGATTTTAGAAGCTTCGGGTCTTTGACTTAAATCTTTGAGTTCCAAGTGACAATGTGCAACGTTTGACTCTTAGTGTCTAACATGGTCTCTTCACTAGGTACAACTCTGGAATAGGGAATTAATTTGTACTCTTACACTATGCACTTAGCTCAACACAGATGGGATGTTGGAAGATTGTGTGAGTTTCTTTTCTGGTAGCGTGGAAATCTAAAGATTGGAGTACAGGTTGAAATAAAGCTTCGGAAAAGGGATGGACGAATGGGCACAATTTTTCTAAGACCCCAAAAAAATGTACGAAAAAAAATTCTATATCAGTAGGGTCACAACAAGATCCAAGCACAACAACCAAAAATCCAAATACAAAGAAGCTACTACCAAAAAAATATCTGACCAAAAAGGTCCAAGCTTCAAGAAAACCTGCAGATCTTGGTGGAGACTCGGCTACACTGGCCAGCTTCACACGGAGAGGTGACTACACTGGACACCCTCCAGTTCTTTTCTCCTTCTTCTAACTTCTCCCCCAATTCGATTGTGAACACATTGCGATAGACCTTAGAAGGAAATACCTGACTCCCCGAGGATGAGTTACTTGAGAGGAGATTTGAATGGTAGTCTGGCATTCTGGATGAGAAGAGCTAAAACCTTTCACACACATAAGTCGATTGTTCAATGTTCATAGGGTATGCTTTGGGAAGAGGATTGATCTAAGATGACTTCTGAGCCGAAATTATGACAATGATGTGTAGAACTTGAAGGCTGTCGATTTTAAAATTCTAAGTCTCACAGAAGTTTCGACACAGTAATAATCCAAAGGTCCGACAGATATCCAAACTACAATTATATGAAGATAAGTTTAACACTCAATATTATCCTACTTTCTTTATTTTCCCTTTCTTTTTCTTTTTCTTCACTTATTCTTTCAAATAAGTGTTTGCTAAGGGACTAGCAAAGGTAAAGTATAGGGGAATGATGAATCTGCGATTCGTCATCTTTATTCATTTATTTTAGCTTCAAATCCCTTATAAAACACCTGCATATAACACCTAACTCCATATTCTTACTAACTTGCATCTGTGTGTAAATATTGTACACTTCTTACTAATTTTAACCAAAAATAAATAAATAAAGATAGAAAGGAAAAATAAAGAAAAGAAAATAAAAAAGGAAGACTGTATACAGGCTAACCCAAACCCCGAGAGAAGGTCAAGACTTGACCTGATCGACCATGAATAAAGTAGGGGGAGATAGGGTCCTTAAGCACAAAATCCAAAAAAAATATGTGTGTTGTTGTAAATACTTCTCACTTATTTTGTTTATATCTGTATAAAACTGACACTAATTTATTTGTGCCTTAATTGACCTAAAATTAAATAAAGTTCAAAACCAAAGTTGTAAATAAAAATGTGTTCTAATTAATAAAAATAATTGTACAATTAAATCATGTACATAATAAAAGTAACCACACTTGGAAAAAGCCACTAAGCACTAATTGAAAGACCAATTTCGGCTCCATATGAACTCTAATTGAACCAATCTCACTTCCATTGGATTTTAAATTAAATTATCATTAAAATGATTGTGATTTCATAATTTTTAGAGTTACGAGTAAAAAGTTGATTTTCTGGGGTGGTTTGTGCAATTTTCCCATGTATTTTGTAAATATTGTATTTGTATATATTTGTAAATATTTTTACTAATTATTTAAAAATTAAAAAAAAATATTAATTAAAATTAATTTAAAAAAACTAATTTCCTCATTTATCCTTGTATATAATGTCATTTATGTATATAGTATGGGAAAAATGGGGCTGCCCCCAGGTGGCAGCCAACATGGCTGCCCCGCCCCATTTTTCCTCAATTTTTTGATTTTTTTTGAAAAATATCATCATGTATCTTCATCCCTATATCCCTCCTATATGCCATTCGAATTTCGTCAGAAATAGAGACTCCTACGGCCTCCATCGAGATGGTGTCGATTTAAAAAATCCTGTTACCGTAAAAAATGACTGTCTGGATGGAGGTCATAGGAGTCTCTGTTTCTGATGAAATTTGAATGACATATAAGAGGGATATAGGGATGAATATAAATGGTGATATTTTTTGAAAAAAAATAAAAAATACTGAAATAAGGGTGGGGAAACCCCATTTAACCCATATAATATATGTATATAGTTGCTATTTTTAATTAATCACCATAAAAAAATAATATTTTTTAATTCAAATAAATAAAGTGATGAAAATTCAAAGAAAAAATAGTTAATTTTATAAATAATTTTATATCTCTTTTACTTTATCTCATTTCAAATTTCATCTCTCTTATCTCTTCCACCAAAAAAATTCAAAAATTCAAAATTTATCTCTATCTTTTCTATTTATATGGCTCCTTCTCCCTCATTCCAACTTGATCAATCTTTAGAGAGAGGAGCCTGATCTCCGAGAGAAAATTTCATCGGGAAAAGTACCTAGCCTCCTAGCCGTCCAGTGACAACGAGCATGCCTTTGTCGAAGCGATCACGGTCCAATTCCGCTCCTGAGGTGAGATCCACATTTTTCTTATTTTTATCTTTGGTTAATTGTAGTTTCATTTCTCAAATTTTTAATTCTATTGTATTTTATTTCTCTAGTTCTTAAAAAAATTCATCGCGATTTTGATCCGCTTCGACTCGAATTTTCATCTCACGTTCTTGATCTCCCTACATTCTATTTCTATCGTCCACGATCTCTCAACTCCGGTCGCGTACGGTGTCCGAAGATCGGATTCAAATCTCTCATTTCTGTCGGATCCTCGTTCATTTTTTCGAGTTGTAAATAAATAAAAAAAGTAAAAAATAATAAAAAAACCATTTATTTTCTTTATTTCTAACGATTGTTTTGCAGGACCATTAAAAAGAAAACAACAAAAAAAAGCATAACAAAAATAAAAAAACATTCCTTATTTTCTTTAATATTTCGGATTTACAAAACAATAATAATAAAGTTTTTTATTGCTATTTTCATTCACTATTTACAAAAGAAATAAAATTATAAAAAAATAAGAAAAAGAAGAGACGGCAGCAGGGCCCTACCCCCTGCCACCATCTCCGCCCAGATGCCCGCACAACCTCGACCTCCAGACCTTGAGCCCTCTGTCCAAAGCGGCGACCACCGCCACCTTACCACGTGCGCACTGCCCTGCATGCGCCGCTCGCCACCCCCTGCCAGCATCGTCTATCGCGCCACCATCTCCGCCCAAGTGCCCACGTAACCCTGACCTCCAGGCGGAGCAGCTGCCCACGTGCGCCACCTGCGCCTCCGCTCTCCACGGCCGCCGCCCGCCTTCTACCTCAACCGACGCCTCGCCTCCGCCCTCACCGTCCCGTCACCAGCGCACACCCCCGCGTGAGGCGGCTCTGCCCGCGCCTCCAGACTTGTGGCGCCCCTTGCACCATCCCACCTTGCTGTGTTGAAATGAAGGAGAACCCTAGGGCATTATTAAATTGGGATAATATCAATCTCACCCATGGAAGTTCTTAAATTTACTGAAGCTCCCTGCCAGAAGCTTAATTTGAGGGAACTTACATCCATGCCCTACACATTTCAAGAATTGCAAAGAGATCCCTCTGCTCCAAGCAAATCACGTGCATAGCACACCTCTACTGTGGGTAAACTGCAACTTTTCTCCGCATTTGTTTTGTTTACTTATTTAATGCAAAAACATTGAATCTTTGCATTTCAGTCCCTGTTACTCAGACTCTTTAATTTATATGAATTCTCAATTGAAGTAAATGTTTTTGTTGTTCTAAAACTTCTCAAAAAAATTGGGCATGCTCCTGTTGTAGTCTTTATCATTGTATACATTTTTCATGGAGTTTTATTGCCATTTGATATATTAAAAAATAAAAAACAGTTATATTTTGTTTTTCCGAAATTAGAAAATTCATAACAATTCGAAAATAACTCCAAAAAATCTAAATCTTTTAGAGTAGTTTTGTTTAACTGTCTTTTAATTTCTGTGCAAATTTCGTGCTTAAATCATTTATAAAATCCCAACAAATTAAAAAAATACCAAAAATCTTATAAAAATCATAAACAATTGCACAAAAATCCAAAAATTGTAATTTCAGTTTCTAATTGTAGATTTTTGTGTGTAGTTTGTGATAAAAATAATTGTAAGGAGTTTTGGACATTAAAATATTTTTAAGTTGCAAATTACTCCAGTTTGTGCACATTTTCGTATTTTCTCACTGTTTGATTTTTTAAAAATATAAAAACATCTTAAAATTCCACAAAAATTCTCAAAAATTTTAAAACATTAAAACCCAAAAATATTTTCTCTGGATTTTTTTGTGCATTTTTGATAAATTAAAAAATTATAAAAAAGAGTTGGTGTGCATATTTCTTGTGTTTGTGCATATTGCTTTGTGTTATTTTTGAAAATTTAAAAATTGCAAAATCAAAATCATTAAAAATTTGAAAAATCAGAAAATAGAAAGAAAATTAGAAATGAAAAAATAAAAAAAATAAAAAGATAAAAAAATCACAAAAACCAAGGATATTTATCCTTTGAGATTCTTGTTTTTCTCTTAATTGATTTTTGATTAATTAAATAACCCTTGGGATTTGTAGCCTCCCTGAGTTCGACCCTGTCCGCTATAGAAGTTAATAAGTAGCAAAATAAAATTCTTTTTTGTTTGTCACCGGATGTTTGGGGATAACAACAACTATTTTTATCAATAATTTCCGATTCCTCGAGAGATCCGTGCTCAACAACTACCTCTAATGGGACATTTGGTTAGTGTACTATTCCACAAATGCGATCAAATCGCTTTCTTCATTATATTTCCATGGAATATTGGGAGAAGAGGAAAAATAGTAGGCTTAATCTCGAAATGCCCATGAATCGCAGGGATTTGCATCCAAGAATTTGTCTGTCTTGCCCTTGGATTATAAGCATCCTTTAAGGTAGTCTTAGTCCCAAGTTCTATGTTACAGTCTTCTCCCCCATTCCCACCTCCTGGGTTGTTTCTATCCTCCTCTCTCCTATCTTCTCTTTCTTGTCTGAGTTCGAGAATCATGTCTCTCAATGTGGTCTAAAAATTAGCCTGCTCTATTATCTGGGCTTGAATTGACTGGATGGAGACTAACATGGTGCTGTTGATCTCGTTTTGCTCCGACATGGTTCCCTTTCCCTTTAGTGGCATCAAGTGTTCGGTGCCTGACTCTGAAAATGTGCATGACACTCGATTAGTGCTCAGAATTGATGGAGTCTCATATATTAATTCGAGATTAAAGTCAATCTTAAATAGTGGATTTATGGATGTCGTGAAGGGTGAAGGTGAATGGCTCGGAGTGTAGAATGAGTTTGCAGAGTCCGAACAAAAAATACTCCGGTCCGACATCTTCGAAATCAATAGGCAGGATGCGAGAGCATGAAGGTCAATGCAAGAGTTGAAGTGAATGAAGGTGCAAATTGCGCAGAAGGATCTCTATCACTAGCAATCAAACACAATACAAACCTCATGTTCACCAACGCAATACAATGTGAAGACCGTGAAGGTCCGGTCAATTATCTTGTCAATTTTTAGAGTTTGGTGAGAATATAATCTATCAGAGCGGTTTAAGCGAGCTGTTTGGAACCTGATGCTCCCAAGAGACTAGCCCAACCTAAAGTTATATCTTTTCCATCCATTATGAATTGCAGACTGTTTACCGGCTACCCGATCAATTCAATCTGCTAAGGTCATCGCAGGTCGCTTTACTAGCTATTAGAGAGATCCTCACTGGAGAACGACTAACCCCAAGACTAGTAGTCTAACGGAAGTTCAGGTGTGTCTCTATCATAGTGTGCGAGTCACTCTCTCACTCAAGCAAACCAACCAATGAGGGGGTTACTCTCCCCAAAACAATTAGTTTCCCTTACGTTTATTTTATGGTTGAGTTTTCTTTAGTAGTCCCGGTTATAGGTAGTTATCACTTGGTTTGAGTATTTTCAATGACTATCCTACTGAGTGTCCAATTTCCATTTTAACTTATGTGGCTGAAAACAAGGAAGGAGATCAGAAATGCCAATTCGTGATTAAACACAATGATGCATGCAAGGGTTAGAGATGCGTACCTTATCGCCAGCACTCTACATGCAAGTGATATGCACATAATTTAAATACATAAAAATAAACTTAATGCAAATTAAAGTGAACCGTCCTAATCAATAGCTCCGATTAACGAGCAAGAACAGGTTAATTTGAGTAAGTCCAATTACGCTATATTCTATAGATACATAAATTCTTCTTTAGGGTGTTTGGACCTAATTAATTTCCTGGCTTAAGTAAATTAATTACAGAAATCAAAAGGTAGCTCAAAAAATCCGTGGGAAACAAAGAAAAATAAGACGATGAAAACAAAACCGGTGAGGTCCCCCAAGTGCACTCGCACTTGGAGAAACAGACACTGTAACAAATGAATGTCCATTTACAAGGGTTCAAATGCTAGAAAAATAATAAAAAAGTCTTTTTTTGTCTCCTTCAATTCTTCTTTTCCTCCTCTCACGCTATCCTGCGGCTCGGTAAAGAATCAAGCTGCCTTCGCGTCGCTTGGGTCTTAGGCTCTCCTAGGATTGCCTCCTTCGCTCCGCGGGCCCTCACAAAAAAAGAAAAGAGAAAATGTTTAAGAAACACAATTATCAAGTATGAGCAATAAAAATGAAATAAATACAATGAATATGAACAATGGAGTGAATGTGGGAAAATATACACAAAGATATGCATTCAATAATATCAGGTCAAAAGAGAAACCTAACTACTCTCTCGGTGCCTCCACGACAACGGCGCTATTTTGTTACTACACTTTTTGAGGGGTTTTAATTATATTAATTATGAATAATGTCATTGCAACCCAATCAAGCATCAACAAACAAATAATTTTATTTTTTTCTTCTCTCTCAAGCTACAAAAATAATTTCAAGAATAATATAAGCAAGAGAAAATTTTTTGCTACTTATTTACCTGTATAGCAACATGATCAAACTCAGGGAGGCTACAATTCCTTACGGTTATTCAAATAATCGAAAGTCAATTAAAAGAAAAAAGAAATCTCAAATGCAATCTATCTTGGGGTTTTTGTAAATTTTTATATCTTTTTATTTTATTTATTTATTTTTTCTTTTTTTTATTTTCAGATTTTCAAATTTTAAGTGATTTAAATTTTATAATTTTTTTATTTTTTCAAAAATAAGGAACAATATGCACAAGGAAAGAAATACACACTTCACACTTTTTTTATTTTTCAAAATAGTCAGAAATGCTCAAAAAAATCTAGAGAAAATATTTTTGGGTTTTAAAAGCTTTGAAATGTTTTTGAAAATTTTTGTATCAGATGTTTTTATATTTTTCTAAAAATCAAATAGTAAAAAAAATGTTAAACCATGCATAGCCTGGAGTAATTTACAACTTAAAAATATTTTAGTATCTAAAACTCCAGGCAATTATTTTGTGCTAAAATATAGATAGATATCTGTACACATGAACTGAAATCACTATTTTTGGATTTTTTATATTTTTTTCTGATTTTTATAAGATTTGAGTAATTTGCATTTTTTGGGCTTTATAAATAGTTAATGCGTGAAATTTGGATAAAAATTAAAAGACAATATAATAAAACGAATATATTTTTTTGGAATTTTTAAGCAATATTCATTTTTTTATGAATATTTGAATTTCCAACGAGGAAAATTGACATGTTTTTAATTTTTTAATAATAACAAATGATGATAAAAGGTAATGAAAAAATTATGCTAGAAAGATACACACTTCAGAAGCGTGGCATAATTTTTTGAGAATTTTTTGAACAAAGGAAATAATTATTTCAATCAGAAAAGAACAAGAAAATAATAGTCTGGATCACAGGGACTGAAATGTGAATCGTTGAAGTTTTTGCATGAAAAATATAATAAAAAACTGTGGGATAGAAAATTTAAATTACCCAATCAAGTGTGTGTGTTGCACGTGCTATGTATTGGCAAGAGCTCTTTTGCAATTTCAGAAATGCCTAGTTACATATGTAATTTCTCCATTTTTTTAAAATCCACCTAGGGTTCTTCTATTCATGCATTTCTGCCTTCTTCACCAAAAGCACAGGGCACCGCCCCTTGTTGTCTTCATTCCCAAGTAAGCGGGCGATAGTGCGATGTTTTCTCCGATATAGGAGTTTGGCAGGCTGGTGGCTCGATGGTGCGGCCTACGGAGGTACAAGCGGTGAAGGACATCGGCGGCATGGTGCTCGATACAGAGGGACTCTCTTAGCTGTGGAGCTCGATATGGGTGGCAGTTCACACAAACGGCGGAACACGCATGAATCGGTGGTGCCTCAGGCGCAGGAAGGCAGGCAGTGGTGGTCCTTCGTATGGAGGGTTTTGACTCGAGGCGGTTGAACAACGGTGCTACAAATGTTCCTCGTTCATCCAGGTGGATGGTGGAGATCCATGGAGAAGCAGAGCTCTGGCGGTTATGGGAGACACACGCCTCGATGGAGGGCTCATCGCAGTGGTATCCAGGCCATTGAGGATCAACGACGACTTAGGAGATGGTGACGTACGGAGGTTGGCTATGGGCTATGGCGGTTCTAGGAGAAGCGGCAGGCACGGGCTATAGCTTGAAGATGTGGACGGGCAGCGCATCTTGATGCGGAGAACGGAGGGCTCCTGCTCTCCTCCGCGGATGGCGGTGGGCAGAAGTGGCGCATACTAGTGACGACACAGTGGAGTAGCGACGGACAAACGTGGTGCTACTCCTCTCCAGGAGCGGCTGGCTTATTTAATTTTAATTTTATTTTTTTATAAAATATAATTTTTTTATTTTTTAGAACAGAAACTATAAATAAATTTTTTATTTTTTTATTTTTTGTTATTTTTATTTTATCATGAAAAACAAATATTAGAGAGAAAACATTGTATTTTATTTTTTAATTATTTTTTATTTATAAACAAATGAGGACGTGAGCACGACGACTCGATCCCAAAATTAAAACGGAATGCGTGAACGGGATCTGATGAAAAATGAGGAATGGATCTGAGTCTCCAGCCACTATGCGTAGCTGGAGTTGAGAGATTGTTGGGGACAGAACGTGAACGTGGACAGATCGAGGAAATGAGATGAAAAAATCGAAGTCGAAGATGGATCAAAATCACGATGGATTCTGAGATCTAGATAAAAATGACAACGAAGAAAAAATGCGAGAAAATAAAACTACAATTAACTTAGGATAAAGATAAGAGAAGAAAAATGGATCTCACCTCGGAAAAGACGTGATCGCCTCGACAAAGGCCGACTCGTTGTCACCAGACGGCTCGGAGGCAAGGCACCTTGATGAAACTCGATTTCATCATCTTTATTTCCTATTATTAACCCCCTTGCTTAAGCTGAGTGTCAATAAATCCCAGTTAAAGTCTTGTAATTAACAGAGTCCTAAATAAATTAAAAATCACAAAAAAATGGCAAAACAAAAATCCGTGGTATTTTTAGAATTAAAAATACCCTCAAAAATATTTCGGGCCTTTGTTTGTTTTAATCTCCAGTTTTGGTCAACATGAAACTTGTCGATCTCGTCACGATCTACAACTTTCATGTTTTGAGTTTTCTCAAATTCGGCCATCTAGGCCTTCAAAAATCAAAATCAATTTCACAATAATCTGATTGGGCCACGTGGCCCATTCTGGGGGCGCCACGTGGCCCGGCTCCCTTTGTCCTATCCGCCCTTGATCAGGACCGTTGGATCATCTTCTGATCCAACGGCTAAGTCTTCTCCACGCACGCCCATTGTCCTCAACCGTCTGATCTTCACCCATCTCCCATCTAAACCACTCGTTAGCGCCTCAAGCTGAGCGTGCCACGTGGCGCATTATGGTCCGCTTGATCATGTCATGGATCTTCTGATCTGAGCCACTCAATCCGCCCTCTGTCCTTTACCGTCAGATCTTCCCCTATCTCTCATCTCCACCACCCGTTCCCGCCGAATTCTCCACGCACCACATGTCGCGTCGTCAACCCTTAGATCGGCAACTATCCTTGCCATCTTAGCCGATCACTCCTCCCGCACTCTCCACCCTCAGATCCTCTCCACCTCATGCTCATCGCCGTCCGTTCGAGCCACTCCCTTAGTTTGACACGTGGCTGCTCTACAGCCCTTCGATCACAGCGCATCGGATCTAATCCTATCCTTTGCTTCGCGCTTCATCGACAGCCGTTGGATTGCCAGATCCAACGGTCCTCGTTCATCGTCCACCTCTGGATCCCCCTCTCTCTCCCACGACCCGACTCTTGCACTACTCTCCCCCTTCCTATTATCCCACCTACTCCGACCATCATCTCAACTCTCCAACCGTCCCACGGTCTTCGCCACTCAACCCTCTCCCTCGCGCACTCCTCCAAGACCCACGACTCCCTTCCAGTCGTCCCACATCTGCCCTCAAACCCACGTCGACCACCACCACTTCCGCCACTCGCCCCTTCAAATAAGCTGCTCCCTCCTCCGTTCACCCCCGTCCACTTGTACGCAGGGCACGACCCAGCCCTCCTCCTCCTCCCTGTGACAGGGGGAGGAGAGAGGATAGAGCGATGACGACCGGAGCTCCTGGTGAGACCCTCCGCCTTGAACGGCGGAGCTGCGGTGCCTCCAGGCCCGCTCGAGCTGCGTCGAGTGGCTGACGACGTCCAGCGACGACCAGAGCTCAACCTCGAGTTCGCGTACAAGCTTCTCGCTCCGCCAAACCTCCGGTAAGTCTTCTTCCTCTTCTCTCGCATTTTTTCTTAATTTCCTTCGATTTTCTAGGTCACTTCGTTCGATTTCAATCTCCATTAACCATCTCAAGGGCTCCACGTCGCAACCCCCTTTCTCGTGCCACTTTCTGACCACGTTCTTCTTCCTCCAGCTTCTCAGACCATGTCCGACCCATCTCCTCCGCCCTCGCGGCGGAGGAGCATCTGAGCTCCCCCGTTCTTCGCTCACCGAGCTCACGTCTCATTCACACACACACTCCCTTGTGTTTCGGATGTATCGACTAACAATGCAGGTCTTTGAGCATTTCATTGATCGGGAGCCTAGCCGGAGCAATTCGGCCGAGCACCACTGTCACTATCGCAGCTCCGGTAGCCTGAGTTAAGACGTCAGTGTCTTCTCCGAGCTCCATAATTCATCGGCGATATTTTCGTGAGCCAGAGGGAGGTCCACAACGGCCGAGGGCGAGCGGCGGAGCCGGAGCTCCTTCGCCGGAGCTCGGTTTCCGCCGCCAGCTGCGAATGGAGGAGAAGGAGCAGCAGCCGTTGAATGCTCCACCTCAGAGTTCATCCAACGGCCATGATGCAGCCACGTCGCCGATCGGATCTTCCTCTATATACCGTTGGATCCGTAAGATCCAACGGTTCACATGCAACCACGTCATCAATCCGCGCTTCTTCAGAGGCCGTTAGATCTTCGATGATCCGACGGCGTATAGCCTGCCACGCATCAACGTTAGGACTTCACCAAGCCTAGCGCCCAAGCCTCCAGGCTTGGATGCTCCTGAGCCTTCACGAGCCGACGACTGAGCCTGAACCAAGATCCGAGCCTAGCCGAAGCAGCAACCAAGCCTCTGCCGAGTCTGAGCCAATGTCCGAGCTTGGATGGCGCGTGCTTGGCACGTGCTTCCTGGGCAATTTGCAGAGGAGCCGACGGAATTCTTCAATATTGCAAACAGGTCCCCGTGCGTTTGGTATATTTACAGGGAAGGACCCACGCTTTATTTTTATTACATTTCAGTCCTTTCCAGGGACCTTTTTGTAATTACATTTTCATGTTTTATTTCAGTTATGCCCTTGCTTTCCTTTATGCATATCTTGAGAACCGTAGCTCCGATTAAGTTGATTTCAGTTTCATTTTAACGCTTGTTTGACGTACTTTTTAATGGCATATTTGTTCCCTTGATATTGACACTGTGATCTCAATGTATTTTTTAATTAACTCTAGTATTTTTTTTATGCCTCTCTGATTTAACTTTGCACTTTATGTCAAATGAGTGGTCGCTTCATTTAAATCTGAAATCAACTTTGGTTTAGTTGGCTCATCCTTTTAACCTAGGGCATATTTCCATTGATTCGCATTGCATTTTATGGCATTTATTTGCATGATAAAAATGGATAAAAAATGCATGTTTATTTTAATGTATTGCTGTAGTGTCTTGCATAATTCGACCTATATGCCTCTAAATCAACGCTTAGCTAAATAGACTTAAATCCGATTAATACGAGAGAGGCTCATGTCCCTGAGTTCGACCTTGGTATCTTACCAAGTAAAAAAAATAAATGACCATCGCATTCTTATTTGGCATGTATCAATGAGATGGTCTCTTTGATGACCAAAATCGGCCCGACTACGATGATGATTCCAAGTGCTAATTCCGCACCCTTAAAGGGTCGATTTTGCGGTTCATCACACCTCTCTACGACAAGATAACTCTCGGAGAAAAAGATCCTCTCACAAAAGATTGATCTAGTTGAAATGAGAAAGAATGAGCCATATAAATAGAAAAGATAAGAATTTGTAGTTCAAAAATTTGAAATGAGATAAAGAGATAAGGAAAAAAATGAAATGAGATAGAGATAAAGAAGATATTAATGTTAAAATTATTTACAAAAATTATTATTTTTGTATTTTCGTCACTTAATTGAATTGAATAAAAAATATTAATTTTTGTGGTGGTTATTTAAGAATAGCAACTATATACACATGGTACATTATATACATAGTTAAATAAGGAAATTAGTTTTTTTAGTTTTATTATTTTTTTATTTTTTTATTTTTATTTTAAATAATTAGTAAAAATATTCACAAATATTTACAAATACGATATGTACAAATAAATGGTAAAATTACACATACAACCCTAAAAACCAACTTTTCATTTGTAAGTCCAAAAATTATGAAATCACAGCCATTTTAATGATAATTTAGTTTAGAATATAATGGAAGCGAGTTTGGTTCTATTTGAGTTCATATAGAGCTGGAATTGATCTTTCAATTATTGCTTAGTGGCTTTTCCTAGTGTGGTTGTTATTATTCTGTACATGATTTGATTGTGCAATTTATTTTATTATTTAGAACACATTTTTATTTACAACTTTTGTTTTGAACATTATTTAGTTTGAGATCAATTGATGTACAAATAAAATAGTGTAGTATATAAATATACATAACACACATTTTTTGGATTTTTTGATTAAG
This sequence comes from Ottelia alismoides, assembly GCA_037367405.1. NCBI lineage: Eukaryota > Viridiplantae > Streptophyta > Magnoliopsida > Alismatales > Hydrocharitaceae > Ottelia > Ottelia alismoides. The sequence continues at coordinate 873,810 of JAZKJV010000175.1, read as the reverse complement.
GACCCTATCTCCCCCTACTTTATTCCTGGTCGATCAGATCAAGTCTTGACCTTCTCTCGGGGTTCAGGTCAGCCTATATCTATTACATATAAACAATCTTATTTTTTTTCTTTTTTTATTTTCCCTTTATTTATTTATTTTGTCTAGGTTAAAATGGTAATAAGTGTACAATATTTACACACAGATGCAAGTTAGTAAGAATATAGAGTTAGTACTATATACAGGTATTTTATAAGGGATTTTAAGATAAAATAAATGAATAAAGATGATGAAATGCAGATTCATCAATAACCATGCTCACAAGAAGTTTCAAGTAGTTCATTAGAAGATATGATCGAAAGAAATATAATGAGATCAAGTGCTTCAATTGTAAGAGAAAGAGACACTTCAAGAAGGATTCCCCCTTACTTTAGATAAGCAATCGCCAAGTGTCCAAGTAACTAGAGTCTCATAAAGGCAAGGGAGTGGATAAGAAAAGAAGTTGACCCTACATCATCGCAAGCATAAAAAAATGAAGGAATTGTAAACAACCTGGTAGTTCTCATCATCTAACTCAACTAGAAGTGACTTAGACACTTTGGACAAAGAAGAAGCTCTTCTCGGACTAATGGCCATTGATAATGATGTAACCTATGATGAATCCTCTATATAAGAATTATAAGAAGTTATTTAAAATTGAAAAATGAAAATAAATTGCTAAAACCAACTGCATGTACCATGTGTTGAAAAGCATGAATCTAAAGTAGGATTTCTTAAGGAAAACATTCATGAACTCAGTAATTATTTATCTTTATCTGAAAAACATATTGAAACTGATATTAAGTCTCTTTAAAGTGATAAATATACTTTAGAAGCAGCTGTTACTAAACTTAAAAAAGTAAATTACATGAAAGTCCCTGAACTATACACCCGATTTCAATTTTGTCTCTAATCTTCGAAGTAACAATGTGGTACCTCATATATTGTTCCGATCGATCATTTTTTATATATCGTAATGGACGATTCCATCGTTTATAATCGAAAAGAAAAAGTGATCTTTTATTAACGGAAACATGTGATGTTTGTCAATTGATGGGGGTGTGGACGAAATTAACCTGAGTGAACAAAGCCCAAAAATAAAAATTTCCACCTAGTCTCCATGATGAACGTCGAAATCACCTACTTAATTTGTCATTTTTATTATCGTAGTATGGGAGACGATCTCGGAATTCATACAGAATACCATCCTTTTGCATAGGTGGATAATTATTTTACTTGGAAAGTCTACCAAGGTCGAACATAGTGACACGAGCCTCCTCGTCGATTTATCGAAAATTATTGATTAAATAAGAGTGATTAAATTTATTCATTTAGGTTTTCATCATGAAGATACATAATATGATGCAAACATAATGGATGAAATAGAATAGATGCATGCACAAATTAAAAGCATAAAGAAATGATGCATGAACAGAATAACTAGTAAGCATGAAATGATGCATTTTTATTTGGTTTTTGTGTGATTAAAGAAGAAATGCATGTGCAATAATGAAAAAGATTGTGTTATGCTAAGCAAAATAATTATCTACATAAGTATGTCTTAAACAATCATCAAATAAATGAGCAATAATAGATAGGTTAATTTCATGGACAAAAAATGCATCAAAATGAATTAATGGCATTAAAAAATAAAGAGAAATTGACATAATAGATCTCACAATATAACATGTTTAATTAAGTGTCAAAACACCAAAAAAATAACACCATAATGTAGATGATGAAACAAGCATTAAAATGAGACTGAAATCAACTAAATTGGAGTCCGCATGCTCAAGATATGAGCATTTGAGTTTAAAGGCATAAATGTAGTAAATACGTAAAATAAAAAGATAAATATTGTAAATAGGTCCCTACAAGAGTATAATTGTAATTTCATAAGGTAGTGGGGCCCCTATGAAATTTTCCCCAAGCGCAACACACACGCTTGGGGAGGACTTCTTTGCAAATATGGAAAGCTGTGGGGGCGAAGATGTAATTTTCCCAGCCCGCGCGCGGGCTAGGCTTGGATCGAGGCGGAGTCTAGGTAGGTGGCTCAGGCAACGTGGGCGACCCGAGTGGTTTTGGAACAGCTTCGGTCCCACCGAAGCTCTTGGTATGGCTCCTGAGCTGGGATGAAATCATGATCATTCAATCAAAGAGATCAAACGGTGCCTGCTTTACCAAGATCCTTCCTAGTGCAACGGTGTAGTTAGGTCTCCAGTGATAACCTGAATCCTCCTCCGAGCTGCCTTGTGTGATCTAGACATCGGTGAAGGACCTTAGGGGGCCTACGAAGATCTTGGAGATGCTAGAGAGCGATGGGAATTGCCCGATGGTAAGGACGACATCCCTTCGTCAGAGCAGAACTTCTAGAACGGAAGAGCTCCAAACCTTTTGGTCATTGATGATTCAACCTGCAATAAAGGTTAGGTGATATCTAAAGTGTGCATTGTGATTGAAGTGAGATGGAGCGGAGGGCAGCGGGGCGAAGAAAGCGTCAACCCTAATGGGTTCATCTCTGGCTCCACCGTAGGTGAATGCTTGGGATTGTGGAGGTTATGGAAGATCGGAGGGGGTGAATGGGTGGTTGCACGAAGGTGAGGGATGGTTGACGAAGCTTTAGGTGCAAGCAACTGCTGATGGAGTGCAGTGTGTGTGCCTAATTAAATTCAATAAAACAAAAGAAAAACAAGAACAAAGCTTACTTGGATCGGAGAAGCAGATGTGGTGGAGGAGGAGCTTGGTCTGAGTGACGGAGGATGCTCGGATCCTTGCTCGAGCTGGTAGCTACTCAAACGAGCTCAACTGCCATGGATTGGCCATGACATGGCTATCGCAACCATGGGTTAATACCCAAAGATGACAACCATCATCGCGCATCGATTCCACCTCTCCCTGTTACGGGGAGGGGAAGACGACAAGACTGGAGCTCCATGAAACTGTGGACGATGATTAATGGTGGCAGAGGAGGTGATTTGTAGGTGGTGGAGCTTGGCCTTTTCTGCGGTGGTGGGAGGTGTTTGGCAACATCGAGTGACGTCCCTAAAAAATCGGATATGAAGCATTGAAGGGTGTGTGAGGATGAACGGAGTAATTGCTACGTGGAGGCATAATTAGTTTGAGGCAAGGTGGCGAGGATTGGGAGCTAAAATAGGAAGGGGGTGATGAGGCCAGTGTGGAGAACGTGCTGAATGAAGGGAGCTGGAGGAGGAAGAGTGGCCCTGGCTCTTGGATCTTGTGATGCAACAATCAGGAAGTGGACGTTGAGCGAAGGCTAGGAACATATGGAGAATGTAGATCTAAGGATTGAGGGAATTGAGGAGATGGGCGATTGAGATGGAGTAGAGGAAAGATCCTACGGCTAGGAGATGATAGGTGACGTGAGGCGGTGCAACCATTTGATGATGGATTATCTGATGGATTGAGATGAAGGCAGAAAGGAGTGATGGGGATGACGTCCAAGTAGAGGCAATCTGACGGCTGTTAGTGTGGCGCACGTGGACGATCCAGATGAGGCCATCCGGAGTGGTCGAATGGCCCTGGTGAGGCTAGGTGGTGCAAGGATAGATGGGTTGCATGGCAGCTCCAGAGAGCACCACGTGGCCCAATCAGATTATCTGAAAATTGAAAAATAAAAGAAATACAAAAGAAAAATAAGGTTGAATTAGCAAAAAGTCAAACAAATGAAAGTTGTAGATCTCGATGAGATCTACAAGTTTCATGTTCGACAAAAAATCAAAAGAGATCAAATAAACATGGTGAAAATTTTGGAAGTATTTTTAGTGAATAAAAATATCTACTTTTTAATGGATTTGTGATTTTTTGTCTCTTTGATTTCTTTTTAACACCAAAATAAATATCTAAAATATTTACCTAAAATTTTTGGATTTTTAGTAGAAATTAAAACAAGAAAATAAAAGGGTTAATTTTAATACAAAAATTAGGGTTGTTTACAGAAAGAAGGATTATTGTTAATGATGTGGAATTAATGAAGATTTGTATTAAAGTGCTTATGCTAGAAGGATAATAAGGGAGTATAGTAATGATAAATCATAGATTCATCATCCCCCTATACCTAAACTATGCTCGTCCTCGAGCATCTAAAGAATGAAGGAGTTGGATTAATTCCTGACACTTATGAAGGAGTTGGATTAATTCCTGATAGTGCATGTGAGTTTTCAAGGATTAATTCATCAAAAACCCTTAGTTTGAGTGGTCCTAAAATTCTGGGCTTAACCATGCTCTAGTTAAAAGGATTCCGACTTCTCTAATTATCAGACTCTCTGTTTGCACATATAATATAAGGATATGGCATTTAGTGCACTGCAATTATGAGAGTCAAGTCGAGATGTCACCCAAGGTTCTAGTATAGGAGACTCTCCTCTAGTCCTAATCCTCAGCACTAAGGAATAAGGCTTTTCTTGTGTTTAGTTCACCATCTCATTAGTTTGTCAGACTTGAAAGTGTAGGTGGAAGGCCATATTATGGACGGCATAGGTTTTTCGTATTTTCTTCTCTACCTCACATTGAAACCAGGATCCTATCGAGTGCCTTATTATTCAACACATATATTTTTGATTGTTGATCAGTGTGCACGTCACTGAGTCGTCTATACTCATTTTCCTGGAAGTACATCGAGGTATGTCTTCTTTAAGTATTTAACATACTTATACCCAAACTTGTATCGCTTACGATGCAGATCCCCTTTTGAGGTACTAGCCCGACTCATTGGCCCTAATTAGCTTTGGTCCACACTTTGAAATGGTTGGGAGCACTCACCTTTGATGTAAGCTCTTTGATATTTGACTTTGAATTGAGAGAGATTTTCTTTTAATATTTCTTTCTTTTCTTTTTGGCTAGTTCCATTGTTTTTACCAAGAATTGGCAAATATTGATCAATAAATTATTTTAGTTTCATCACAACCTGACACATTGGTCAATATCAAATGATAGCATGCGAACCTGTTCACATATTGGCCAGGGTTTGCTGACACTCATATTTCTTGAAGCCTTCATTGACTTTATCCCATCCTCGAGCATCATTAGATCGAGCCTAAACTCAAATCTCCAGTCCCAGTCCCTTAAGTGATAACTCAACTCATCTCAACAATCATGTTGTTGTGAACGTGATGTGCTGATCGTATTCTTAAAAGGTAGAGATGAAGAGTGTAATATAGGACTCATATCTTTAAAATTAGGGAAGTGTGGATTATTTGGTTCCAGTCCTAATGACCAAGGTTGGTTAACTCAGACTCTCAAGATTTCAAAAACCAAGTGCCCTCAAATCTTTAAGCCTTGAGTGATAGTGCATGTTTAAGGAATAAACCAACTCCAAAGTTAGTGAAATTTTTGTGATTTTTGAATTTTACATTTTTTATGGTGTTTTTTAAAATCTTAATAGAAATAATGACCGGTCCAAACTCATATGAATAGTTGCATCCATTTCCAACCAGTATGGGTGTAAGTACGAATCGTTAGACGACTACCCATATTACTTCAAGATTGTATCATTCACATTGTCTTTTAACCACCCACTCTGCTAAGGGAGACCGTAGTTCCCTCACTGAGAAATATCTACTCATTTTAAGCTCAATAGTCAGAATTGTTGCTCAAGAAAAGTTTTGATTTTTCAGATTTTATGGATTTTTTGAATAAGGATAATTGTATTTAAAAAAACAAGTCAGTTAGTCCCTCAATTTTGAAAAGATTTTTGAAAAGATTTTTCAAATCATCTCACATAATTTATATATTTTCAAAATATTTTTCAAACGTTTTTCAAATGAGGGAAACCCCATTTTTCAAACTAATGTCAAACATTTTTCAAAACAGTGTCACACAGTTAGAAATTTTTTTTCAAAGCATTTACAAACATTTTTATGAAAATTAGTTCAGAAAAAGTTATACCCTAGCCCAAAAAGTTTCAAACCTTTCAAAATACAAGCTATGGCTAAAGTATATGTACAATATATACGGTATACCCCCTATACTTAACTTTTGCTATGTCCTCATAGCAGAAAGTGATATGAAGCCATAGCTTAGGTTAAATACAAGGTGATATAAAGAACAGACTCAGATGCTCCCCCTTATACTTAAGTTAAAATAACCTAAGTATAAGAAGAACAAGAAGGGGGAACGATGGTCTTGACTCGGGTCCTTCTTTACTTAGGTTGAGAATAGACTAAGTATTGGATATGCAATAAGGATGGAGGGACCCGTGGTGAATAACTAGTAGTTGTACAAGGTTCCCCCTATACTTAGGCTAAAGAGTAGCCTAAGTATTTGGATGTGGAATTAAGGATGGGGAATCGAGGGTTAGTTAGGGTTAGAGAGGAAGTGGATTTACAGAGATGATCGGATCTGTGGAGGGGGTGCATCTTGGGTTACAGCAGAGGTGAGGAGAATAGACATCCAAAGATTAATCATTCAAGCAATACCCTTGATTCACCAACTCATATGTGAAGACCAACAAGTGTTGGTCATTATCTTGTCCATTTTATTGGTGATCATCCAAACTTGAAGTCCATTACTCATGTTGAAAGATAGGTTTTGGGCACTACCTAGGGATACATCCTCACCTCTCGACATTCAAAACATCCTGTGTACAATGAGGGTATTTCTCTCCCATAATCCAAGGTTCATTTTATTCCATTTCATTTTATCAACTTGCATTTAAGTCCCAATTTTAGCATGAGGTTACCACTGTATTAGTGTGAATACAAATCAAGAAACCATCATCTAGTGGCTAGTCCCGATTCCACTAAGATCTTATGTTGCAAATCAAGCGAGAGAGAGAGAGAGACAGAGGCTGAGAAAAGCTGATGCATACTATAAAACCATGACGCATGATTGAGAGAAGAACTTACAGTGCCTCCAACATTCTCCGTGCACATGCAAGACTAAATTTGAATTTATCACTAAATGCATGCAAGTCGATAAAAACTGTATCCTAAACATGCTTCTATTAGTGAGAAAGAATTCAATTAATTTGTCTAAGTAAAGCGATGTACATGCGTCTCATGAATTATGTGTGTCCTACCTATGAAATGGCACATAAAATATGAAAAATTAAATGAGCATCGAGAGTTGTATGCCTAGACCTAGGTTGACACTCGAGTGAATCCTCGCTCGAGTTGGAGGTGAAATGACTTCACACACCACATGCAATGTTCAAGTTCATGCTACACACGGAGCCCTCAAATGAGGACCGCTAGAAATGCAGGGATTAAAATTTTTTACAAACCAAATGCATGAACAAAAAGTCAATTAAGCTTCTTGATTTCTCGTGAGTTTCTTCTGCGGCTCCTCACAACAGAATCTCCCAACTCCACGCCTTCATGTAGATCGAGCATCCTCCATCTCCATGAGCCCTGCCACAAAAGAAAATATAAAAAAAACATCAAGAAATTTAATCAAGAATGATGCAAACAAACATAACAAGAAGACCTAAATTTTTGAAAATAATTAACTCAAAAATACTACAATAAAATCCAACAAATAAATAAGGATGAGTCGTGTCTCCAGCAACAACACCATCTGATGAATGTTGAAATCGCCTTCTTAATTTGTCATTTTTATTATCTTAGTATAGGATACGATCTCTAGTTTCATACAGAATACCACCCCTTTAAATAGGTGGATAAGTTTTTTACTTGGCAAGACTACCAAGGTCGAACATAAGGATACGAGTCTCCTCGTCGATTTATCGAAAATTATTGTTTAAATAAGAGTGATTAAATTCATTCATTTAGGTTTTCATCATGCAGATACACAATATGATGCAAACAATGAAATAGAATAGATGCATGCATAAATAAAACGAATAGAGAAATGATGCATGAACATAATAACTATGAAGCATAAAATGATGCATTTTTTATTTGATTTTTCTGTGATTAAAGAAGAGATGTATGTGCAATAATGAACAAGAGTATGATATGCTAAAAATTAATTATCTATACAAGTATGCCATAAAAATCATCAAATAAATGAGCAATAACAGATAGGTTTTTTTCAGGAACAAATTATGCATCAAAATGAATTAATGGCATTAAGAAATAAAGAGAAATTGATACAGTAGATATCAAAATTTAGCATGTTTAATTATGTATCAAAACACCAAATAAATAATACCATAATGTAAATTATGAAACAATCATTAAAATGATACTGAAATCAACTAAATTGGAGCTCGTATGCTTAAGATATAAGCATTTGAGTTTAGGGGCGTAAATGTAGTAAAAATATACAAAATAAAAAGATAAATATTGCAAATAGGTCCCTATAGGGTCATAATTGTAATATCAATATGGTGGCGGGGAACCTATGAAATTTGCCCTAGGTGCGGCACATGAGGCGCACACGCTTACTGAGGACTTCTTTGCAAATATGGAAAGCTGTAGGGTGGAGATGCAATTTTCCCAGCCCGCATGTGTGTTTCACGCACGCAGCCTAGGCTCGAATCAAGGTGGAGGCTCGGGCAGGTGGCTTGGGCCACGTGGGTGACCCAAATATTCTAGAACAACCTCTGTCGTATCGACGCTCCTGGTCTGGCTCCTGAGCTGGGATAAAATAAGGAATGGTCAATCAGAGAGATTGAATGATGCCTGCTACCCTGAGCTCCTCCCTGGTACGGCAACTCAGTTAAGTCTCTAGTGACAACATGATACCTCCTCTAAGTTGCCTTGTATAATTTGGACCTTGGTGAGGGATCCTGGAAGGACTGCAAAGATCTTGGAGATGCTAGGGAGTGATGGGAGCTGCCCGATGGTCGGGACGACATCCCTTCATCAGTGTAGAACTTCTAGAGCAGAAGAGATCCATAACCTTCGATCATTGATGATTCAACCTACAAGAAAGTTTAGGCGGTAACCGAAGCATGCATTGTGAATGAAGTGAGGTGGAGTGGAGGGCAACAGGAGAAGAAGGCGTCGATCCTAAATGGGTTACCTCCAGCTCTGCCGGAGGTGAATGCCTCGGGTGGTGGTGGTTATGGAAGATCAGAGGTGGTGAACGGGTGCTTACGCGAAGATGGGGGATGGTTGGCGAAGCTCTAGGTGCGAGCAACTGTGGTTGGAGTGCAGTGTGCGTGCCTAATTAAATTCGAGAAAATAAAATAAAAAATAAGAACGATGATTACCTGGATTGGAGAAGAAGATACGATAGAGGAGGAGCTTGGGATGTGCGATGGAGGCCGCTTGGACATTTGCTCAAGCTGGGCAGCTACTCTAGCGAGCTCAACATCTAGGGATTGGTCGTGACATGGATGTGGCAGCCATGGTTCAACACCTGAAGACGGAAACCATCATTGCACATCGATTCTACCTCCCCTTATAACGGTGAGGGGAAGACGACAGGGTTGGAGCTGCACGAAATGGTGGACGATGGAGAATGGTAGCAGAGGAGGTGATTTATAGGAGGTGGAGCTCGATAGTTTCTGTTGTGGTGAGAGGGGTTTTTCATATTAAGCGGCGACCCTAAAAAATTGGATTTGAAGCATTGAAGGGTATGCAAGGATGATGGGTGTAATGGCTACATGGTGGCATAATTAGGTCGAGGAAAGGTGGCGAGGATTGGGAGATAAAATATGAAGGAGGTGATGATGCCGGCGTGGTGAACGTACAAGAATGAAGGGATCTTGAGGAGTAAGACATGGCCCTGATTGTTGGACCTTGTGATCCAATGATCAGGAAGTGGACGTGGAGCGAAGGCCAGGATCAGATGGAGGATGCAGATCCAAGGGTTGAGGGAATTAAGGAGAAGGGCGTTGCAGATGGAGCAGGGGAAAGATCCTACAACTAGGAGATGAGAGGTGAAGTGGAGGTGGCATAGCCGTTGGATGATGGATCATCTAACGATTGAGATGAAGGAGGAAAGGAGCAGTGGGGGTGACGTCTAAGGAGAGGGGATCTAACGACTGTTATTGTGGCACATGTGGGCAGTCCAGATGAGGCCATCATGAGTGGTCAAATGGCCTTGTGAGGCCGGGTGACGCAAGCATAGATGGGTCACGCGGCGGCTCCAGAGAGCACCACACAGGCCAATCAAATTATTTAGAAATTGAAAAATAAAATAAAAATACAAAAGAAATAAAAAGAGTCTGAATTACAAAATAATCAAAACATGAAATTTGTAGATCTCAATGAGATCTACAAGTTTCATGTTGGAAAAAATCAAAAGAGATCAATAAACACAATGAAAATTTTAGAAGTATTTTTAGTGAATAAAAATACATGTTTTTTAATGGCTTTGTTATTTTTTATCTTTAGTATTTCTTTTTAACAATAAAACAAATATATACAATATTTATCTAATTTTTTGGAGTTTTTAATAGAAATTAAAAGAAAATAATGGTTAATTTAAATACAAAAATTAGGACTGTTTATAATAAGAAGGATTATTGTTAATGATGCAAAATTAATGAAGATTTGTATTAAAGTGCTTATGCTCAGAGGATAATAAGGGAGTATGGTAATGATAAATTAGAGATTCATCACTCTACCTGTATCCCCAATTACACCCACCTTCCCGAGCTAGGGTCCTAGGGGCTTGTGGGGTCGACAATTGTGAGGGCTCCACTGGCAGTGGAGGTGCATGACTGGCGATGGAGCAGAGGTGGGAGAGTGCTCTATGAAGGGGTTCCACCGCTGCGAAGACTTGGTAGAGGCTTCTGGGAGCTGGACCGACAAGGTCACCACCGGCGGTAGAGGTATGGGATCGATAACAGATGTATGAGAGGGCTCCCTTATCCACTTCTTCTTTATGTAGTTTTATGATCTTGTCTCTTAGAGGAATAGGAATTGATTATGGAGCTTCATGTGGGTGATCCTACAATGCTTTCCTCGAAGCTTCATGTGGTTCTGGAGCTTCATGTGGGAGCAAACGGAACTGCGATATTACAGTACTTGCCCTTAAGATCTCTTGTGCAATCTAAAATAAAGACAATAGCATAGATGATTGATGAAAGCAACAAATCCTACAACATTGTAATCTCTGATTTCTTTAAAGAAATATTTGTAGCAACTGGTTGCTGTTGAAAGTTTGGGGTGCCAATTGTTGTTGTCAGAATTTAAACGCAGCATCAATAAGTAAATTGATTTAAACTATAAATATGGAGTGATAACTGACATTTTGCGAGGGTCAAAATTATGTTGTCGCTGAGGCGACCACTCACAGAACATTGGTTAGTCAGCAATTAATCCACAATAAAAGAATGAATGAATTAAGTCCAAAAATGTGAATTAATATTTAGTACTCTACCATAAAATGTATAGTGAACAAGCATGTAGAGGTCGAACCACAGAGAGCAATACAAAAATGCATAAGCCTATGATGTGCATGTACCACAGAGTCATCCATGTGTGAAGCCTATTTTTGTGGGTTTTTATCCTTTATATATATATATATTTAATTTTTATTTTAATAATATAATTAGGTAATATAACTCAGCCATGGCCGGTCCCAATCCCGGGTAAATGAGGAGGGATGCGCGTTAGGTAGCCGACAGCCAGCGCATGAGAGATAATTTCGTAAATAGTGTTCTTAAAGTTCTTCTAAGAACACTATTTATGAATTTATCTCGAAATCGTTCGGATCTTTTAAACATGGATTTAAGCAAACATATAGATTTCGTTGGGGCGTTCCCTACTTGCGACGCGTTGCATCGCCCGAATGCAATGAAAAATTGGCAAGGGCCCGCTACATCGCAGCCTGGATGTAGTTCAAAATTTACAACGGTTCTCGCATGAGGAACGCATGCGGGTAAATAAGCTAGTTCCGCTGCATCACCGCCCGGATGCAGTCCAAAATTTACAAGGGTTCTCGCATAATGGACGCATGCGAGTAAAGAAGTTAGTCCAAAAGAGATTGCAAAGGAAGTTACGGATTGGTAGTTGGAATATCGGTACTTTAACTGGAAAATTGATGGAGATAGTGGATACAATGGAAAGAAGGAAGATTCATATATTTTGTCTTCAAGAGACTAAATGGGTTGGAGAGAAAGCAAGGGAGATCGAGAAGACATGCTTTAAACTTTGGTATTCAGGTAAAGATAAGGGCAGAAACGGTGTTGGAGTGGTTGTTCATAAAGATTTGAAGGATTGTGTGGTTGAGGTGCAAAGATTTGGGGATCGGATTATTTTGCTAAAGTTGGTGCTTGAAGAAGAAATTCTGAATATCATCTCAGTTTATGCACCGCAAATTGGTTTAGATGAAAGGACTAAACAAGCTTTTTGGGAGGATCTGGATAAGATTTTACAAGGAATCCCACAAAGAGAGATGGTTTGCATAGGTGGAGATCTTAATGGACATGTGGGAAAAGATGTTTCAGGGTATGCAAGTGTGCATGGAGGACATGGTTTTGGGGATAGAAACGAAGAGGGAAAAGTTATTCTGGATTTTGTAACGGCATATGATCTTTTCATAGCAAACACTCTTTTCAAGAAGAGGGAGGAGCATTTAATTACTTATAAGAGTGGCTCAACTAGAACACAGATAGATTACTTTGCGTTGAGGAGAAGAGATCGGTTGTGTTGCAAAGATTGCAAAGTAATCCCTGGAGAGAGTTTGACAACCCAACATCGCTTGTTAGTCTTGGATTTACAAATAAAAGGGTTGGTAAAGAAAAGGAAGGTTCCTAAGATCACTAGAACTAGGTGGTGGAATCTTCCGCTGAAGCAATCAAGCTTCAGGGAGAAGGTTTTAGAAGACTTATCTTGGGATTGTAGCGGTAGTGCAAATGAGATGTGGGAGGCAGTAGCATCTTGTATTCGAAAGGTAGCCAAAGAGATGCTAGGCGAGTCAAAAGGAGGAGCTCCAGGTCAAAAGGAGGCTTGGTGGTGGAGTGAAGGGGTGCAAGAGAAGCTAAAAATTAAAAGAGCTTGCTTTAAAGCTATGTCTAAGGATAGAACAGAGGAAACTGTCACAGACTATAAAATAGCGAAGAAGGAAGCAAAGAAGGCTATAAGCGAAGCTAAGTCAAAAGCTTATGAGGTTTTGTATAAAAATCTCAACTCTAAGGAGGGCCAGAAGGCTATATTCAGGTTGGCCAAAGCAAGAGAAAGAAAGACCAAAGACCTTTCTCAAGTGAGATGCATTAAGGACGAGGAAGGTCACGTGCTTGTTACTCAGAATGATATAGAGACTAGATGGGAGCAGTACTTCCATAAACTTTTCATTGGAGAAGGAAGTAGAGAGATCACTTTGGGTGATCTAGCTAGTAGTGAAAGTTACTTGAATCGTGCATGCTATAGACGAATACAAAGAAAAGAAGTAGAGGAGGCTTTGAAGGTTATGAGACCTGGGAAAGGTGTTGGACCGGATGACATCCCTGTAGAAGTATGGAAAGTTTTAGGTGAGCGTGGTTTGACTTGGCTTACGAATCTATTCAATGTTATTTGACGAAGCAAGAAAATGCCTGAAGATTGGAGGAGGAGTATCGTGGTGCCTCTTTATAAGAACAAAGGAGACATTCAAAATTGTTCAAATTACAGAGGTATCAAGCTGATGAGTCACACTATGAAAATTTGGGAACGTGTGATCGAAAGAAGGTTGCGGCAAGTTTCCCAAGTAAAAGAAAACCAATTCGGATTCATGCTAGGTCGCTCAACTATTGAAGCCATCCATTTTCTGAGGAGAACAATGGAGATTTATAGAGCTAAAAGGAAGAATATCCATATGATCTTTATTGATTTGGAGAAGGCTTATGATTCCGTCCCACGAGAGATACTATGGAGAGTTTTGGAGAAGAGACAAATACCTGTCCTATACATTAATCTCATAAAGGATATGTATGATAGGGCTTTATCTTGTGTAAGGACCCCGACGGGGAAGACTGACTATTTTGATATCAACATTGGTTTACATCAAGGTTCAGCTTTGAGTCCATTTCTTTTTACTTTGATTATGGACGAGTTGACAAGTCACATTCAGGATGAGTTACCTTGGTGTATGTTATTTGTTGATGATATTGTGTTCATCGACGAGACTAGAGATGGAGTAAATGAGAAGCTTGAGGTTTGGAGACATGCATTGGAGACTAAAGGCTTTCGTATAAGTAGGGCTAAGACGGAATATATGGAATGCACCTTTGATGGATGCAATAGTGAAGGAATCGATGTGAAGATTGGTGACGATAACATTCAGAAGAGAGATTCTTTTAGATATCTGGGATCTATTTTGCAACATGATGGGGAATTGCAAAGAAGGTCAACTGATGCACCGGTTAGGAGATGCGAGTGTTGGGATGTTGAGCCGGCTAAGAGAGGGCGAGGACGGCCCATGAAGTGTTGGAAAGAGACTATACGAAGGGATCTTAGCTTTTTGGATATAAGTCCGAGATTGACCCAAGATAGATCTGAATGGAGGCAAAGAATCCATGTAGCCGACCCTACTTAATTGTGGGAAAAGGCTTTGTTGTTGTTGTTGTTGGAATATAATTAGGTAATATATATATATATATAATTTATAGAATATAAATATATAGATGTATATGTACCCATAGAGGGTGAGTATATAGCATATAATACATACATTAGAGATAGATAAATAATAATAATATTTTTTTGTTTAATTTTAGGATTTTATATATTAATAAATATGTATATATATAGATATATTTTTTTCTTTTAAATCGAGGAATATATATATACAAAGGGGAGAGAGGAGGGATGAAATATTTATAAAAAATATAAAAAACACTCAAAAATATGGAAATAAAATCTTTTTTGGGATTTTCATAATTTTTTACTTTTTTTGGTAATTTTTGGGTATTTTCAGATTGTTTTTGGTATTTCTAAATGCTGAAATAAAGGAAAATAGTGAAATAGGTACTGGCTGTAAGTAAAATAGGAATCAAAAATAGCAAACAGCCACAAACGTTTTCCACACTATTTTTCAAATACAGATAATAAAATATAGAAGAAATAGGAGTTGAGTTCATATTTTTCTGATTTTTCTTTGAATTTATATATTTTTTTGAAGTTTTTATGTTATTTTGAATTTTTAAGGTTTTCCTTTTGAGATTTTTAGGGATTTTTGGACTAACATTAAAATAGGTCAAAATACATACTAGGGAATTTTTTTGGAATTTTTCGAGGTCTTTTTATATTTTTTGGAATTTTATAAGTTAGACAGTAATTAAAAGGCATGTTTTTTATTTTGAATAAATGCAAAAATGCAACAAAATTAAAAACTAAAAATATAGCGTGCAAGGGTACACTAACAGGAGCTTATATCCATTTTTGCAAAATTTTTCAAGTTAATATCATGCACAAACTAAATGGACAAAGCATACAAAAATATATGGCCTGGCAGGGGCATTTTTGCAATTAAAATATTTCTCAGGGGCATCCATGCAAAAATTACAACAGAAATAGACATTTACTTTTATTTTTGGGGCCATTTTACAATTAATAAAACCCGACGGGGTTTAAGTGCAAAAATCACGCGCCTTACGTGGGTGCTGCACGTGAGGCGCGGAGGGACTAATATGCAAATACATAAACTACAAGGGGCCTTCCGTAAATTTTACAATTTATTTACAACAGGGATTTTTATTTATAGCATTAAAATATAAATACAGAAAGGCGGGGGTTGTGTCTGAAATTTACCCCTAATAGGCGCGCGATCCGATGGTTGTCCTTCGTCCACTTGACACGCGTCGCGCATCCGTCGGCCGATAACGGTTCGTAGATGATGGCTGAGATTAGATTAGCCTCGCTGATCGGACGGTGAGTGCGGGGCTTCATCTGATGGTCCACGTGCGATCTGGGCCGAGCCTCCTGATCTGACGGTTCTGGAGGTCCCAGGAAGAACAGGGAAGAAGCTCGCCCCTGGCGAGCTTTGATCGTGCAGCGTAGGCTTCTCCGGGCCTCTCCCTCGCTTCTGAAGTGCTCCACACGTAGCTGGAGGTCTTCCGCGTCGACTGATGGCCTTGCCATGACTCCTGGAAGTCTGAAGGGCTCGGACGAGGTCGATGAAGGACCAGACCTCCAGGAACCTCTTCCTGGTTCGATGCGAGCCCAGATGGGCTCCCTTCTTCGTTGGACCTGCATAGGAAGAACCGGGGGAGCGAGGGCTACCTCCTCGACCTGGGTTTTTGAAGCTACACAGCAAAATGAGGTGCGGCAGAGGAGATCCGGCGAATGGCGGAGGTGGAGCTCCGATTCACCAAGACTAGAGGTCCTGGGTTGAACAAAGGCGTGCGATCGATGGAGAAAACGATGGGGAAAGAAATGGGAGGGGAACGGCGGTCGGATACAGTCGAGGTCACCGTGAAGAAGTCGCCGGAGCTGAGCTCCGGCGAACTTCGAGTTTTGGATTCTAAGCTACACTAATTAACTAAACACTAAACTAACTACTGGAATTAAAAGCTAACATTAAAACCTAACTAAAAAGCGATAAAGGAGCATCTCTTACACCTGGGGGCCACCAGGGAGCAGGACGGACGCCGGAGCTCCGCCGCGTCAAAATCGTCCTTCCTCCGGCCGATTCGAGGTGCTGGAGCACTCCCCCTGTCACGAGGAATGTCCCAGGAACGAAATCAAGGCTTTTGGATGGATTAAAATTTGCCAAAATGAGGAAGGGAGCGGAGCTTCTTATTTATAGACAATGGCCTGGAGCCTTATTGACCGGTGATTATTTCTTAATCCAATGAGTATCGAGTTGATCCAAGTTATCGACGGGTATCAATGATGATCAGAGATCAATTCTTGTGAAGGAAGCGAGCTCGATCGATGGACGGGATGGCCGTAAAAAAGGGAAGAAATTCGGGAATTGATAGTTCAGAGGCGCCAGGTCCCGGATGGGACAGTTGACCGGGCGGTCAACAAGGGCTGGCGCCCCATTGGTCCACGTCGGCCGCTAAAAGACAAAACAGGAAATTTGATTCTAAAATGATTTATTTACCATAGTAAATGATTTTATTAGAATTTCCTTAAAAAATAAAAAATGCGTATTTTTTCATGTAGTATTTATTTGTGATTTTTATTGAATTTTTCGAAGTGTTTTATTATAGTTTTATTTTAATGATGTGTATATGTATGTATTTACATATATTTTGTATCTTTTATTTTTTATTTGTTTATTTTATTTTATTATTTTATTGGCTTATTTTATAAATTTATAGTTTATTTGTGTGAATATAAAGGTATTTTTATTTAATTTTTATGAGTTTATTTCCATTTTTAAATAAATAAGTATATGTATATGTAGGTATAATTATAGGTCTTTTACCTATATATTGTGTATATTTATTTATTTAATGTATTTTATTGATTTTTATTTTGGATTTACATTTTTACTAAGTTATATGCAATATTTACATTATTATAAGAATATAAAAAAAGGAAATAATTAAAGAATGTTTTCCCCATTTATTTATGTACATAGGTATTTTGCCTATTAACTTGCATATGCTTATTTTATTTTATTAATCCTTTTTAGTTTTATTCAAATTTCAGTATATACATGTATTATATACATTATTTACAAATTTCTAAAAATTGTAATTTGATAAAAATAATGGTCAAGGAATATATTGAATATTTTAATCAGGCAGGCTGCACAATGGGGGCCAAAAACCTAACTTTTGCAGATGGACTCCAAAAATTATGAAACCAATTTTATTAAATAGTTCTTGGAAAGCTATATACAATTAAAGGTGAGTTTGGGTGATTTGGAGTTTTTATTTGCAAGATATGGGTCTGTGAAGTTGAGATTTTGGCTTTTTATTCTGTGTATAAAATGTACATTGAGTATTATTTTTACACAAACTCAATTTTGTATTTTTATTTGCATTATTATCTACAACTTTCATGAACAAAGTTTCTTTATTTGACTAATAAAAAATTATGTACAAAATAGTGTCAAAAATGCATAAATAAAGGCATGAATAAATGAGGTATTTATTGTACACTGGCCCTTATCTCCCCCTACTTTATTCCTTGTCGACCAATTCCCTGCTGGCCTTGGTCTCAAGGTTTGGGTCATAAAATATCTTCAATATTTTATTCCTTTTTCTTTTCTTCTCTTTATTCTATAATTTTGGCATTAAACACATTATTTAATGTATAATTAATACAATGAATGATGAATGCTATTATGTACAATTTGATGCTATTTACATGCATTTGCTGGGGTTTTTGAGGCCAAAATGATAGAATAAAGGTGATGAAATGGAGATTCATCACCCCCCTATACTTGCCTTTGCTAGTCCCCTAGCCAACACTTATGCAATAAGTACAAAAAGAATAAAGAAAAGAAAAAGGAGAATTAACGAATGATAGAGTGAATAGGGGTGCTTTCAGTGCTATGCATGTCTTTATAAAATCTGAATTTGGAGCTCCTGTCAGACCTTGGGTGTGAATGTGTGTGGAACCTAGTCGGGAACCAGCTCTAAAATACAACAGCCTTCGATAGTCACAGAACTCGGTTCAACCCACCTCAATAGCCTGGTCAGAACTGGTCTACATCATACGCAAACCCTTATAACTATGAAGCTGACTTGTACAACGTAAGTGATGGTGGCTCTCCCCAACTGAAATGACAAAGGGACTGACTTCTCCAGAATGACAACCCAATGATTCCCCAATCCAACAGCTCTTTCCTCGAGGAGCAGGGTATTCCCTTCTAAGTTCAAGTGGCAACCAACTCAAGAGGAGAGGTGAAGAGAAGAATGGACGGTAGCCAGTGTAGCTACCTATCCTGGGATGCAAGACCAGTGTAGTCAAGTCATCCAGCTGCAGGCTCACATATTTGTCTTTGGAACTCAAGCTTGCTTATTGGCTTTGTACATACTTTGCAGGCATTTTATTTTTGTACAAGCCTGATTTTTTTTTCAACATACTATTCACAACAGCATTTACATAAGGAGTTTTTCCTCTTGAGCCAGTAGACTATCCCTCTTTTGAAGCTTTATCGCAACCCACAATCTCCTGTCTTTAGACCTCATGGCTACTGGACCAGGTTGGGGTGCACTTCCCTCCCTAGACGAGGACGAATGTTTCCACCTGTGTGCATCTCAGACTGGCAAATCCAACCCCCTCTCCACTCCAACTGAGTTGAGCCAAGTGAAAGGTGCAAGTGTCCAAGTTAGGTCACGGTCGGCAAGAGTCATACGTGTGTCTCGAAAAGTTCTAGTTAGTCCACTGAGGTGACTTGAACCCAGCCCTGATTTCTCAAATAATTAAGTCTGTATAGACCTGAAGTACCTTAGACCTAGTTCCCATAAGGTTCCAGTGCAGTTAGGTGCAGTAAGGTCTAACCAAGCTCCAATTTGAGACTTTATTGGACTGATTCAATCATCAAGCTCACTCAAAAATAATATGAACGGTATGCTTATGCTATGCACAATGAATGGTGCAATTTTTCACAAAGAATTTAAAAGAATCAAAGAATCTTTTTACACAACGAGATTTTTACAAATAGAAAGCTTGACATATACAAAAAGGTACATACAATTATTTACACGGGCGGGCCGCTTTATTTACAAAATGTCTGGCTTTATACAGGTTTTGATGAAGTAGTTTATTTAGGTTGTCCAGAAAGAATTTTATGTGTTTTATTTACCAGTTACAAGTATTGTAATAATGCTTTTATTTCTCAGATCTAGTTTGAAAATAATTTTTGCAAACTATAGTACACGATAATTTTCGCAATCAGTTACACACATTTGAAAACTATTTTTGCAAAGCTTTTTCACACTATATATACATTTTTCACAATAATTTTGACAAACAATTTTCAAAACATTTGCACATAGGTTTTCCAATCCTTTCTTTCACACAAAGAAAAGTTTTGCAATCCAAACAGTTTCACACAAGTTGAAAACATTTCACAGCAAATTTTACAAAACAGGTCACACTAGTTTTCAAATTATACTGTATAGGTATCTAACTTGATTTATTAATCAGTATATTCAAAAGAAGAAAAACTGTCTTTGTTATACAATATGGTTTTTATAAGTTTTATTTGTGATTATTCCTTATTTACGAATGAGAGATTTTTGTGCAGACTCCTCAGACTTATTCGAGAATCCTTTTCAAAAGACTTTTGAGAACTCTAGTCCAAAATAATTTTGCAAACATGTACACGTATTTGAAAATGATTTTACCAAGGTTTTACACATCATAGATAGGTTTTTCAAAACAATTTTGACAATCAAAGTTTTACAATCATTTGCACACTAGTTTTCACACATTTTGATTTCACTCAAAGAAAATAAATTTGACACACAAAACTGATTTTTCAAAGGTTGAATACTTGTACACACTATTTTCAAACAATTTTCACAAGGTTTTTTCCAAAGAAAACTTTCTTTCACAAAACATTTTTCCTAACTTAATAATCAGTACAAGTATAAAGAGCCTGAGGAGCTCACAATCATCTTTTATTATTATAGGACTACTTTTCACATTATATTTTATATTGGGGTGATATATTTTATTATTCAGTATGAGTTATGGCTTATAGTATATACATGGTATATACGACCCCCCTATACTTAGCTTGAGATATGTCCTCATAGGTCGAAAGGAAAAGCAAAGACATAACTCGTACTGAGTATAGACAGATCTAAAGAATCTAGATGAATGAAATGAATGAATGAGTTGACCGTCCCCCCTATACTTAGGATCAAGTAATCCTAAGTATATCAGACTGTACAAAAAACAGGGAGGGTCAAGGGTGGGAATACACAGATCGTACTCAGATTTTCTCCCCCTATACTTAGGGTAAGATACTCCTAAGTATAGACAAGAAGAGGAGACAATGAGGAGGATCGGCCTATTATGAAAAATCGGGGTGCACATCCCCCCCATACTTAGGACAAAGTACGTCCTCAGTATAGAAAACTGTCTACAAGGGCGGCACCTTTTAGATACAAAGAGAAAATAAAAAAGGAAAAGAAGAAAAGAAGAAAAGAGGAAAATCAGATAAACAGTGGTTGGAGTACATCATCTGAATATTCTGATGCTGCAGCAGTTGTGGAGATGTCATCATGTTTCACGAGCTGGATAGAGTCAACAACGGCCAAGAATGCATCTGGTTCTAAGTAAGGCTTCAGGAGTTGGCCGTTGACGATGAAGGGATGTGCGTCAGGGGACAATTCTGATATTGCAATACTTCCATTGTCACGCACTTCACAAACTCAAAATCGCCCTGTCCACTTACTCTTTAATTTACCCGGGAATATCCGCAACTTTGCATCAAATAACCACACTTTCTGTCCAACATCGATGGTCTTTTGTCTGATGTGCCGGTCATGCCAGCGTTTCACCTTCTCCTTGTACATCAATGTGTTATCGTATGCATAGTCTAGGAATTCCAAGAGCCTGTTCAGATCATCTTTTCTCTTCTGACCACTTTTGCGTGAGTCCAAATTACAACTGTTGATTGCCCATAAAGACTTGTGAATTAATTCCACGAGCAGATGGCACGGTTTTCCATATACATGACGATAGGGCGACATGCCCAAGGGAGACTTGTAGGCGGTTCGGTAAGCCCATAGGACCGAGTCCAAGAGTTGAGACCAGTCCTTTCTGTTTGGCCTAACAAGTTTCTGCAGGATAGTCTTGATTTCTCTGTTTGATAGCTCCGCCATGCCATTGGTCTGAGGATGGTAAGGAGATGCGACACGATGATCGATGTCGTACTCCTTCGTTAACTTCTTGACCTCTTTGTTAATGAAGTGGCTACCCCCATCTGATATGAGAATTTTTGGTATCCCGAACCGCGAAATGATGTTCTTCTTCAGGAACTGGCATACTGTTCAGTTGTCGGTGGCTCGAGCGGGGATAGCTTCAACCCAACGACTCACGTAATCGACGGCAAGAAGGATGTGCTCAAAACCTTGACTGTTAGGGAATGGTCCCATGAAGTCAATGCCCCATGCATCGAAAACATCTACTATCTGAATGATTTTCAGGGGCATTGAATCTTTGGCAGTAAGTGTACCTTTCAGTCTCTGACAGTCAATACATCATTTGACAAATTCCGCTACATCTTTGAATAAAGTGGACCACCAGAAGCCACACTGAAGAACTTTTGCTGCCGTACGATCTCCAGAGTGATGTCCACCAGATTCGAGCGAGTGACAATGCTCGAGGACACTAGATTGCTCCGTCTGAGGGATACACCTGCGCCAAATGCAATCCGCTCCTTCCCTAAATAAAAGAGGATCCTCCCATTGGTAAAATCGGATGGTCGACATGAATTTGTTCTTCTGGTTTTTCGTCCAATCCGCCGGTGTTACCCCAGAGGCGAGGTAGTTGACTATATCTGCATACCAAGGAAGAGAATCCACTGCTAAGATGGTTTCGTCAGGGAAGGTTTCTGTGATGGGTGCACTGTTCAGAGGAGATTCATGCTGCTCTAGTTTGGAGAGATGGTCTGCTACTACATTTTGAACTCCAGGCTTGTCCTAAATTTCCAAATCGAATTCCTGGAGGAGAAGGATCCAACGAATCAGTCTTGGCTTGGCATCCTTCTTCTGCCGTAGGTACCGGATAGCAGAGTGGTCTGTGAAAATTGTGACTTTCGATCCCAACAAATAGGATCTGAACTTCTCGAGGGTGAAAACCACAGCCAGCAATTCTTTCTCTGTCACTGTATAATTCCTCTGTGCTTCATCTAATGTACTGCTGGCATAGTGAATGGCATAGGGCGCTTTGTCTTTCCTTTGCCCAAGAACCGCCCCGACTGCAAAGTCTGACGCATCGGTCATTATCTCAAAGGGAAGAGTCCAGTCTGGCGGCTGTAAGATTGGAGCCTGAGTGATGAGCTCTTTCAACTGATTGAAAGCAAGGAGAACCTGCTGATCAACAATGAACTCAGTCTCCTTGCACAAAAGTTCTGTCAGAGGTCGGGCAATGCGGCTGAAATCCTTGATGAATCGCCTGTAGAATCCCACATGCCCCAGGAATGACCTCACATTCTTCACTGACTGAGGTGGCTGGAGATTTAAAATAGCATCCACCTTCATCGGGTCGACTTCCATGCCACGTTTGGAAATGACGTGGCCCAACACAATGCCTTCAGCGACCATAAAGTGGCTCTTTTCCCATGAAAGCACTAAATTGACTTCTCGGCATTTCTGAAGCACTTTGTCTAGGTGCTCAAGACAAGAATCGAAACTATCACCATAGACAGAGAAGTCGTCCATAAACACCTCGAGAAAACTGCCTACCATCTCGGCGAAGACTGCTAACATGCATCTTTGGAAGGTTGCAGGTGCATTGCATAATCCAAAGGGCATTCTCTTAAAGGCATAGGTGCCGAACGGGCAAGTGAAGGTAGTCTTCTCTTGATCTTCAGGCGCGATCGCCACTTGGTTGTACCCAGAACACCCATCCAGAAAGCAGAAGAACTCCTTGCCTGTTAATCTTTCCAAAACTTGATCAATGAAGGGCAAGGGAAAGTGGTCCTTCTTAGTTGTTGCATTGAGACGGCGGTAGTCAACACACACCCGCCAGGATGTTGGTACCCGAGTGGAAATTTCCTCTCCTTTGTCATTTGTAACCACAGTAAGCCCGGATTTCCTTGGAACTACATGCAGTGGACTTACCCATTTTGAGTCGGAGATGGGATAGATGAAGCCTGCGTCACACCATTTTGTTATCTCCTTCATGACGACGTCCCAAAGGTTAGGGTTCATCCTTCATTGGAATTCGCGGGATGGCTTGGCATCTTCTTCTAGATTGATGTGGTGTGAACACAAGGCTGGATTTATCCCTCAGAGATCTGATACTCTCCAACCAAGTGCCTTGCGGTTCTTTTCTAGAACCTCGAGAAGACGAGATTCCTGATCCGGATTCAGTCTGCTGCTGATGATGACCGGATACATTTGTTCTTCACTTGCAAGGAAAGTATACTTCATGCCTGCAGGAAGTGGCTTGATTTCTGGTTTTGACCTGTCCACTTTATCTATCACTTCAGAGACTATGCTGGTGGTGGGATGTACTTTCTTGAAATATTTACCATCCTCATCATCTTGTTGAGATCCCAGTGATGTACCGAACGGTTCTGCACTAAGCTGATCGTGTTCGGTCTGGAGTGACTGCTCACGTAGATGCGCCTGCATCTGAGAATCTGTCTCCCAAGAATCGTCGGAGCATAAGCTGACTGCTCTTTCCAAGTCCTCCTCAAGAGTGAGGATTTCTTGGGTCCATGGATCGTCCAATGATAAGGCTGAGTCTCTGATTTCTGCAATAAAATCACAGTCTGCTTCGGACACTGCCTGGCTCTCATCAGTTGTGTCATTCGACTCTCTATTCATGTTTATCGTGATCTGCTGGGTGTTCGAGCTGAAAGTAATCTTGCTAGACCCGTAATCAACCACGGCACCTGAAGTACGAAGGAATGGTCTGCCAAGGATGATAGGGGTCTGGAGCAGGGGTGCAGGTGAGTCCATATCAAGGACTACAAAGTCAGCTGGGAATTTCATTTCCTACACTTTAACTACCACGTCTTCCAAAAGACCTCAGGGCTGCTTTACGGATCGGTCAGTGAACTGAAGGATCATGTGTGTCTGCTTAAGCGGTCCCAGCCCGAATTCTTGCTTTATGGACGAGGGAAAAAGGTTGATGGAAGATCCACTGTCAATGAGAGTACGCTCGAAGACCTGATCAAAAATCTCACAACTGATCAGAGGCGCTCCTGTATCTTGTTTCTTCTGGAGGAGATTGCTAATGGCTGCAACAGTGGCCATGGAGAGAACGTGCTTTTCTACATCTCGGCGTCTGTTTTCTTGTGCTGAGCGACGCCTGTTAGTACATGCCTCCTTTAGTCCTTTCTTTACAGCTGGCATGTACTCCAAGGCTTTCAACAAAGGAATCTCAACAGTCAACTTATCTAATATTTCCACAACACCTGGATCATACAATGCCTTTTTTTGTTTTGCAATTTTTTTGGATTTTTGTATTGCATGAGGAAAAGGAATATGTACATCACTAGCAGGAAAATCAGAGTTCTTATTTACATCAAAATCATTGCCCACAGAATGTTGCACATCCGAACTACAAAAAGGAGTACAAACTGTTTCTGAACATGCTGGTGCTGCAGGGCGATCAAAAAGAGTAGCGTCTGCTCCATCGGCTGGCGAGGGATCAGCTGCTGCTGGCGGCTCCTCCAATGCTGGCGCGGCTTCGCTTCGGCTACCAGCTTCTTTTTGTTGTTTTTGCTTTTGTTGATTTTTTTATATTTTTGGCTGAGGCTGTTGCTGGAGATGCACGATGGCTAGACTGGTTTCTCCTTCTTCTTCCTCCTCACCCGCCCCTAGAGCTGGCACGGCTAATGCGGAAGTTGACGATCCACCTGTTTCTTTATTCACCCCACTTCTGGTAGCAGGCGGAGGCAAGGCCCTACCGCTCCTGAGAGTAACAACATTAGAATAAATAGTCATATCATTACCAGACACGGACAGGACATCACATTCTACCTGCTCTTTCTTTTTGAAATTATCAGGGTTGGCTTCGACCTGAGCCGGAATGGTAGTTCGGGTGGCGGTTAGGTCATCAAGCCGCTTGGTCATATCTGCAAGCCCTTTGACAAGTTGGGCCAGACAATCCATGGTGGGGTTCACAGGGGGTGCTTCAGTAGGTTCAGCGTGCAGACCACGCTGCTGTTGGTTGGATGGGTGTGGAGGTTGTTGCTGGTGGTGCTGCAGTGGTGCAGGAAGTTGAAGTTGTTGGTACGAGGAAGGAGGATACTGCTGATATTGTTGAGGCAGGGCAGCCGCATACTGGTGAAACGGCTGTGGATGACGGTACTGCGGCTGCTGCTGGTATGGAAAATTCTGCCTCCATTGGTTTGCAAACTGGGGAGGCTGCTGATACTGCTGGTGCTGCTGAGAGGATTGTCCAAAACGACCACCCTGAGGTTGGTGGTATTGCCGATTGGCAAATTGCTGACCCTGGGGTTGTCCCTGAGTACGGGTCGGCTGTGCATCATTGCTCCATACCCCGTTCACTTCCTGAATCAGGGGTGGTGGTGGGAAGACTGGATCAGGTCTGAAAAGGAACTCTGGCTGGTACACGACCATCTGCTGCTGCGGCTGGCCCTGATCGGGCGCCTGCACGTAGTACACGTGCTGGACTGCCGGTGGCTGCTGGCTCGGCTGAGGCTGATGCTGCGGTTGCTGCTCGTCCTTCTTCTCAGCGGGAGCTTTCAATGGTGTAGCCGACTGAACAGAGTTGATGGTGCCCACCAACAGTTCAAGGTATTTATTGATCTGATCAAGCTTGTCTAAATTATGGGTCCTCTTCTCGATCACAACGAGTTTCTCGAGGTCTTGTGATCGCTTTTTGATGATATCAACTTTTGAGAGATGGCCCCTGATGATACTGAGGTTGGAGCTCTCATCTCTCTCTACTTCCTTGGACGCTGCCATGGCTCTCGGAGGTCTGAAGGGCTCGGACGAGGTCGATGAAGGACCAGACCTCCAGGAACCTCTTCCTGGTTCGATGCGAGCCCAGATGGGCTCCCTTCTTCATTGGACATGCATAGGAAGAATCGGGGGAGCGAGGGCTACCTCCTCGACCCGGGTTTTCGAAGCTACATAGCAAAATGAGGTGCGGTGGAGGAGCTCCGGCGAACGGCGGAGGTGGAGCTCCAATTCGCCAAGACCAGATGTCCTGGGTTGAACAAAGGCATGCGATCGATGGAGAAAACGATGGGGAAAGAAATGGGAGGGGAACGACGGTCGGATACAGTCGAGGTCACCGTGAAGAAGTCACCGGAGCTGAGCTCCGGCAAACTTCGAATTTTGGATTCTAAGCTACACTAATTAACTAAACACTAAACTAACTACTGGAATTAAAAGCTAACATTAAAACCTAACTAAAAAGCGATAAAGGAGCAACTCTTATACCTGGGGGCCACCAAGGAGCAGGACGGACGCCGGAGCTCCGCCGCATCAAAATCGTCCTTCCTCCGGCCGATTCGAGGTGCTGGAGCACTCCCCCTGTCACGAGGAATGTCCCAGGAATGAAATCAAGGCTTTTGGATGGATAAAAATTGGCCAAAATGAGGAAGGGAGCAGAGCTTCTTATTTATAGACAATGGCCTGGAGCCTTATTGACCGGTGATTATTGCTTAATCCAATGAGTATCGGGTTGATCCAAGTTATCGGCGGGTATCAGTGATGATCAGAGATCAATTCTTGTGAAGGAAGCGAGCTCGATCGATGAACGGGATGGCCGTAAAAAAAGGAAGAAATCCGGGGAATTGACAGTTCAGAGGCGCCAGGTCCTGGATGGGACAGTTGACCGGGCGGTCAACAAGGGCTGGCGCCCCATTGGTCCACGTCGGCCGCTAAAAGACAAAACAGGAAATTTGATTCTAAAATGATTTATTTACCATAGTAAATGATTTTATTAGAATTTCCTTAAAAGAATAAAAAATGTGTATTTTTTCATGTAGTATTTATTTGTGATTTTTATTGAATTTTTCGAAGTGTTATATTATAGTTTTATGTTAATGATGTGTATATGTATGTATTTACATGTATTTTGTATCTTTTATTTTTTATTTGTTTATTTTATTTTATTATTTTATTGGCTTATTTTATAAATTTATAATTTATTTTTGTGAATATAAAGGTATTTTTATTTAATTTTTATGAGTTTATTTCCATTTTTTAAATAAATATATGTATATGTAGGTATAATTATAGGTCTTTTACCTATATATTATGTATAGTTTATTTATTTAATGTATTTTCTTGATTTTTATTTTGGATTTACATTTTTACTAAGTTATATATAATATTTACATTATTATAAAAATATAAAAGAAGGAAATAATTAAAGAATGTTTTCCCCCTTTATTTATGTACATAGGTATTTTGCCTATTAACTTGCATAGGCTTATTTTATTTTATTAATCCTTTTTAGTTTATT
The DNA here is from genome assembly GCA_037367405.1 of Ottelia alismoides. Lineage (NCBI taxonomy): Eukaryota > Viridiplantae > Streptophyta > Magnoliopsida > Alismatales > Hydrocharitaceae > Ottelia > Ottelia alismoides. The sequence goes on along the minus strand of JAZKJV010000175.1, from coordinate 845,902 downwards.
CAAATTTCAGTATATACATGTATTATATACATTATTTACAAATTTCTAAAAAATATAATTTGATAAAAATAATGGTCAAGGAATATATTGAATATTTTAATCAGGAAGGCTGCACAATGGGGGCCAAAAACCTAACTTTTGCAGATGGACTCCAAAAATTATGAAACCAATTTTATTAAATAGTTTTTGGAAAGCTATATACAATTAAATGTAAGTTTGGGTGATTTGGAGTTTTTATTTGCAAGATGTGGGTCTGTGAAGTTGAGATTTTGGCTTTTTATTCTGTGTATAAAATGTACACTGAGTATTATTTTTACACAAACTCAATTTTGTATTTTTATTTACATTATTATCTACAACTTTCATGAACAAAGTTTATTTATTTGACTAATAAATAATTATGTACAAAATAGGTGTCAAAAATGAATAAATAAAGGCATGAATAAATGAGGTATTTATTGTACACTGGTCCTTATCTACCCCTACTTTATTCCTTGTCGACCAATTCCCTGCTGGCCTTGGTCTCGGGGTTTGGGTCATAAAATATCTTCAATATTTTATTCCTTTTTATTTTCTTCTCTTTATTCTATAATTTTGGCATTAAAACATTATTTAATGTATAATTAATACAATGAATGATGAATGCTATTATGTACAATTTGATGCTATTTACATGGATTTGCTGGGGTTTTTGAGGCCAAAATGATAGAATAAAGGTGATGAAATGGAGATTCATCATGGAGTTTCCACATAAATGGCAAGCTAGAGACCAACCTAATGGCTAAGATGAAGATGCTTCTATAACAGCTTCTTCGGAAGATGCACTAATGGGAGTAGGCTGACAAGTGAATAGAATCATCTCTGGTCAGGGTTAGTTTCATATCTGCTTGCCTATATGAGAAGGAGATTTGGCTTTTTGGGGATTTTCTCATCAGGGTTAATTTCATCCACACACCCTGTCGCTTAGCAAACATCACATGCTTTCGTTAGTAACGATCACATTGTGATTGAAATAATACATCAAGTATAGGGATGAAATTAAAATTGGGTGTATATTTTAGGGACTTTTTTGTAATTTACTCAACTTTAAAATAACACAAACACATCTGACTAAATGATCTTGTTAGGTTAACTACGGGAAAGGAAAACCAAGATAACTTAGGAGATAACTGCCAAATAAAAATCAAGTTTGGGTTAGTTATTAATTATCTAATCTAAGTGGTTCTAAAATCGTTAAATTTGTTAATTCTATTAGTTCTTCTGGAATTTCTCTCAAGTAAAATTCAATTTGTTATCAGAACAAAGGGGAAATCCAAGGAATCTCTCTAATCTGAAAGGACTTGAAACAAATGAGTATCAAAAGGATCAGTTAACTGTTTTGTAGAATCTAAGAAAAAGGTATCTTGTAACTAGACACAACGTGAAACTCAAGACATGACCATGCATATTTCATAGGATATTGATAACTAGGAATTTCTAGGGTCGTGTATTCCACACAAGGCAGGAACACAAGAGTCGTTGCGGTGACCGCTAAAAATCCCTAATTAATCAACAATTAACCCACACTATAGATCAAGCAATAAGAAATAAATGTGAAGTTAAAATTTATTTTTAACTCTACATAAATGGTGTATAGAGCAAGTATGCAGAGAGTTCGAACACAGGGAGCAAACAAGGTAGATCAAACTAATGTGTGTGTGTGAATGTGAAGTGTTGACTACACTATGCAATGCAAGGATTTTTGTGGGTTTTTAATTTTTATATATTTTTATTTTTTTTATTTTTTTATTTTTTTTTAAAATTTTGTATTTTGGTTTTTAATTTTCTGATTTTTATATTTTATATTTTATATTTTTCTATTTTCTTTTTCAATATGGGAATATGTATACAATGTAATAAAAGGGGTGATACAATATTTATAAAAATATGCAAAAATGCTCCAAAATTCAGGAATAAAATCTTTTTGGTATTTTTATGATTTTCTACGGTTTTTGTGATTTTTGGGTTTTTTTAAAATGATCTTAAAATTTTCCCAAATTAGATTTAAAACAAAGAGAACAAAATAAGGAAGAAACAGGAACAGAGTTTGTATTTTTGGAGTTTTCTATGATTTTTTAGAAATTTTTTGAAGTTTTTAAGTATTTTCTAATTTTTAAGGTTTTTCTTTTGAAATTTCTAGTGATTTTTGGACTAACACTAAAGTAGGTTAAAATAGACAGTAGGTATTTTTTTGGAATTTTTTGAGGTATTTTAATATTTTTTGGTATTTTCTAAGCTAGACAGTACTGAAATGGGGGGTTTTTAATTTTTAATAAATATGAAAATGCAATAAAATCAAAAACTAAAAATATGGCGTGCAAGTGCGAGTTAATAGGAGCTTAACTTGAATTTTTGAGAATTTTTCGAATTAAAATGATGCCTTAAATAAATCAGACAAGCACACAAAAATAGTTCAACCTGGCAGGGGTATACATGCAAATATTAAAACATCCAGGGGCATCCAAGCAATTTTCCACAAAATATAACACTTAATATTCAAATTTATGGACCAAATACAAATAAGCAGACCCGCAGGGGTATCGGTGCAAAATACCCACCAGGGCGCGTGACTCGCACGAGCCTGGCACGGACCCAGAAGTAATTTCAAAAACCTCTGAGGGCTGACATGCAATTTTTCCAAAAGTTTAACGCTTAATACAAAACTTAAAGTATTGAAACGAAATAGACAAAAGGCCGAGGGCCTCCCTGCAAAATGCCCACAGCTCACGTGAACATGTCACGTGAGGTGAGGTGGTAGAGGACCTATGTGCAAATATGGAAAGTTCGAGGGCTTACTTGCAAATTTTACACAAATTTTAAACTACTAAGGAAAGTTTCAAGACTAAAATGAAATTACAAAAGTTACGAGGGTATACTTGCAAAATTCCCTCGCAAAGGAGATCGAACGGCGGATAGTCTTCACTTGGACACGTGGCGTGAACTCCTTGCACGATGACGCCTCGGCCGGGACGGCTAGGATTAGATCCTCGTGAGAAGATCCAACGGTGGAGACCGGGCTCGATCCAACGGCAGCTGCGCGAACTGGAGGGCGCTCCCTGATCCGACGGTGTAGGCGCACGGAGGAAGAACAAGGAAGAACGCTGGCAAGGCGATCTTCCTCGCTCCAGATCTCTGCACGCCGACGAGCTTCGGGCTTCAAAATGGGGATGCGGCCTCGTGAGGTCATCCTCTAGCTGCTAGAGGCTTCAAAAGAGCTCGGCGGTGGCCGAGCTGCTCGCGAGAGGGTGGCGGAGCTATAGAGCCCTGTGTACTCCGGCGAGGCTCCAAAATCGCCTCCAGGCTCTAGTCAACGCTCTTTAACCTGCAAAAATGGTTATAAGGTCCAGGGAAAACTGCCTGGACCTAGCAAGGGCGGAGATGTAGCGTGTAACGGTGGCTGGGAGTACGGCCGGAGTTGCACTCCGGCGAGGAGATGAATCGGGAGATTCACACGATGGATTGCAAAATTTCTAGAGGGCTTTTGTTCCTACACCTAAGACTAAGCTAATGCACGAAAAATAAACGGGTGAAGTGGCATCCTCGACGGTGTAGACCAGAGGGAAGGGTACCTCAACCGCCGACGAAGGGGGAGGTGCTGGAGCCACCTCAGGCGTCGCTCGTCCAATCTGAAGAGCTCAAGAGCAAGCTGTCACCTTCCTCGAGCTTCAGGACACAAGATTGGGAGCTATCCTATGGATTGAGGGGTTCAATTTTCAAATCGAAGTCAAGGGGGCATTTTATGTGGTTTGACAATATGGTTCTGACGCCCCAAAGACCGAGGTGTATTGGGCGGCACAATGATCCAATCCTCGAGATGAACATTGGGCGAGTAAGCCTGATAATCGAGGAGAAAAAGTCGTGAAGATTCCATCATGAATTGGTGCAAGATGTGTCCTGGAAAAATCGACCAAAACGAGGTCAAATGCGCTCTAACAGACGCACATGGGTGGGAGGCAGACAGTTGACCGGAGTCAATGAAGACCGCCCCCTGGTTGGTCCACGTAGACCAACCAGGAAAAACCCTGAGAAAATGTTTTATAAAATTAATTAAAAAAAGAAAATGGATAAATTAAATTATGATTATTAAATAAAAAATATTTATTTTTTTATGTAGTATTTTATTATGATTTTTAATTATTTTTATAAGGTATATTTTTACAAATTTTCTTTTATACCCCTTATAGGTATATTACCTATATATTTTATTCTTTTATTTTTATTTTGTGTATTTTAATTTTAGTATTTTTATTTAGTATTTTATAAAATCATAAAATACTTTTATACACATAAATATATTTTTGTTGTATTTTTCTGATATGATTAGTATATTTAATAAAATATAAGTAGGTATTGTATAGGTGTGTGTATAGGTATAATACATGTGTACTATATACATGAATTTTTATTTTGAGTTTTATTTACATTTTTATTCTGATTTTAATGTGCATAATAATTATAATTATTATTTACAAAATTGTAAAAATATAAAATTATAAAAATAATGAATAAAGAATAAATTGAATATTTTAAGCTATACAAGTATACAATGAGGGTCCAAAACTCAACTTTCAAACCGTAGCTCCGCCAAATGCGAAACCACCGCCATTAAATAGCTTATTTTATTCTATATACAATTAAAGGTGAGTTTGCTGCATTTGGAGTTTTCATTTGTGAGATACAGGTATGGGAAGTTGGGATTCTGTATTCTTATTCAGACCATGACTTTTTATCTGTACATTATTTTTCAGTGAAATCAATTTTGTATTTTTCTTTATAAAATTATCTACAACTTTCATGTAGAAAGTTTCTTTATTTGGTGTATAAAAAGTGGAACCAAAAATAGGTCCCAGAATGGATAAAGAATGCATTAAAAAGTATAGGTATTTTGATTGTATCTGGCCCTTATCTCCCCCTACTTTATTCCTTGTCGACCTATTCATCAAGATGCCTAGGTCTCGGGGTTTCGGGTCATAAAATATTTACAATATTTTATTCTTTTTCATTTATTTTATTTATTCTATAATTTTCGCTTTAATTACAGTATTTTATACACTAATTGGATGCACATGCATGAGTGCTAAGATGATGTATTTAATGCTATTTGCAGGCACTTGCTAGGGTTTTTGAGGCCAAAATGATAGAATAAAGATGATGAAATGTGGCTTTACAACATTTGTACATACTTTGCAGGCTTTTTATTTTTGTACATGCCTGAACACTTTTTTCTAATACTATTCACAGCAGCATTTACATAAGGAGTTTTTCCTCTTGAGCCAGTAGACTATCCCTCTTTTGAAACTTTATCGCAACCCACAACCTCCTGTCTTTAGACTTCCTAATCACTGGACGGGTTGGGGTGCACTTCCCTCCCTAGAGGTGGACAAGTGTTTCCACTTGTGTGCGTCTCATACCGACAAATCCAATCCCCTCACCACTCCAACTGAGTTGAGCCATGTAAAAGGTGCAGGTGTCCAAGTTAGGTCATTATCAACAAGAGTCGTGCGTGTGCTCCGAAATACTCTACTTAGGCAGTCAAGAATCCATTGAACTAAGTCTCATGATCCTCAAAGAATTAAGTCAACTAGACCTGAAGTACCTCAAACCCAGTTCCTATAAGGTTCCTGTTATTAGGTAGATTTTAAGGTCCAATCAAGCTCCAATCTCCGGATTTTACTCAGACTTGTTCAACCATCAAACTCAATCCGAAAAATGCTCATGCTATGCAAATGCGATGCAGAAAATATTTTTGTGATGCAATTTTTCAAAGATTCGAACTTTTTATGGATTTTTGAAAACATGATGACGATGCATATGCAGATGCATTTTTTTGTCTTTTTTTAAAGATTTTTTAAATGTTTTTGGATTTTAGTTTTGCAAATGTTTTTGGGATTTTTGCAAATAAAAAGATGTTTGGCTAAAAACTAGGTTAAAAATATGTACACGGGAGTTCTTATTATATATACAAGAAGTGGATTTTAAGAATTTACAAGGTAAGTGCTCAATTTTATAAGTATATATACATAGTGGATTTTGGTGTGATACAAATATTCCTCAACTTATTTGACACAAGCTTTTCACAAAATTTTGAAAACTATAGTCCAAAATAATTTTCACAAACATTTTACAAACATGTACACACATTTGAAAATCATTTTGCAAAGGTTTTCCAAACAATATATATAGGTTTTCGAAACATTTTTGCAACCATTTTTCAAACCATTTGTAAATCATTTTTCAAACATTTTATTTCACACAAAGAAAATAAATTTTACAAAACACACATTTTTACAAAGGTTGAAAACATGTAACAAAATATTTTCAAAATAGTTTTCAATAAATGTTCACAAAGATTTACAAACTATTTTTCAAACTTTTTGCAAAAAATATTTTCACCTGATTTATTAATCAGTATATACAAAAAGAATTTGAGGAATAAGACACCTTTTTATTACAGTTTTTAATGAATTTTAAAGAATTAGGAGCCATATTATTAAGAAAATATGAAAGTACGAGTTATGGCTAAAGTATATACGTAGTATATACGACCCCCCTAAGCTTGAGCTATGTCCTCATAGATCGGAGAGAAAAGAGAAGACATAACTCGTACTAAGTATAGACAAGTCTAAATGAATGAATCAATCAATGAGAAGTTGACCGTCCCCCCTATACTTAGGATCAAATAATCCTAAGTATAGCAGACTGTACACAACGCAGGGAGGGTCAAGGGTGGGAATGAGCAGATCGTACTCAGATTGTCTCCCCCTATACATAGGGTAAGATTTCCCTAAGTATAGACAAGAAGAGGAGACAATGGAGAGGATCGAAAAGAATAGAACAACTTGGGGTGCACACCCCCCTATACTTAGGACAAAGTACGTCCTAAGTACAGAAAACTGACAAAAAGGCGCGACACCTTTTTAATAGATAAAGAAAATAGCAAAGGAAAAGAAGAAAAGAAGAAAAGAGATTAGCAGATGAAAGCATGATATAGACAGATGATCTGTACAACAGAAGATGGAAGTGATCACCATGTATGAGATGCAGATGATATGGGGTCAACGAACACATCTCATACCAGAAGAATGGGGACAACGTCAATGGTCAGCGGATCATGATCTAGATAAAGTTTCAGGCGCTGACCATTGACATGGAAGGTAGAGGAAGATGACGGTTCTGATATATCGATGCTGCCATTGTCATGTACCTTCCTGACCACATATAGACCTTTCCACTTGCTCTGTAATTTCCCTGGGAATAATTTCAGCCTGGAATCAAACAACCATACTCTCTGATCTGGCTCAAATTGTTTATGGCTGATGTGGGAATCGTGCCATGTTTTCAGTTTCTCTTTGTATTGTAGACTGCTAGAAAAGGCTGTATCTCTCAGTTCTTCCAGGGCTGCCAACTCTGCTCTTCTCTGATCTCATATACTCTCGGGATCTAACAGTAACTCAGTGACTGCGCAAAAGGATTTGTGCTTGATTTCCACTGGCAAATGGCACGGCTTGCCATAGACGAGATGAAAGGGAGATGTCCCCAATGGGTTCTTGAAAGAAGTCCGATAGGCCCACAAGACCGAGTCCAAAAGCTGTGACCAATCCTTTCGGTTTGGACGGACAACCTTCTGCAAGATAGTTTTTATCTCCCGGTTCGATACTTCGGCAGGACCATTAGTTTGAGGGTGATACGGTGTGGCAACCCGATGGTCAATGCCGAACTCGTCTGCAAGGGCCCTAACCTTGTCATTGATGAAGTGAGACCCCCCGTCTGAAATCAAGACTCTCAGTACCCCGAACTATGAAATGATATTTTTCCTCAAAAATTTGCACACGATTTTAGCATCTGCGGCTCGGACGGGGATGGCCTCAACCCATCGACTGACATAATCAACAACGAGCAAAATATGCTCAAATCCCTGACTCTTAGGAAATGGGCCCATGAAATCAATCCCCCATGCATCAAAAACGTCACAAAAGTGAATGGGTTGCATGGGCATCATGTCTCTCTGTCTGCAGGTTCCCATTTTCTGACAGTCAGTACATCTCTTCACGAACTCATTAGAATCCTTGAAGAGAGTAGGCCACCATAGGCCGGATTGAAGCACCTTATGTGCTGTCCTTTTTCCAGAATGATGTCCTCCTGCCTCAAGCTTGTGGCAGTATGTGAGGACGCTATGATGCTCTTCTTGAGGAATGCACCACCTCCAGATGATGTCCCTTCCTTCATGATAAAGGACGGGATCCTCCCAATGGTAAAACTTGGCCTTCGCCAGGAAGGTCTCGAGTTTCTGCCTGGGCCAACCTTGTGGGACTGTCTTGGCAATAAGAAAGTTCACAATGTCGGCATACCACGGGAGCGAGGTGATAGCCAAGATCGCCTCATCTGGAAACATCTCTGTGATAGGTGCGCTGGGCTCAGATTCCTCAAGATTTTCCAGTCTGGAGAGATTACCCGCCACCACATTCTTGACTCCAGGCTTATCCTTAATCTCAATATCAAACTCCTGGAGTAGAAGGATCCATCTGGTAAGGCATGCTTTGGCATCCTTCTTGGCCATTAAGTACCGGATGGCGGTGTGATTGGTGTAAATTGTCACTCTAGATCCGAGAATATAAGATCTGTACTTATCCAAAGCAAAGACTACGTCCAACATTTCTTTCTCAGTCACAGTATAATTCCGCTGGGCGGCATCCAAAGTCCGGCTGGTGTAGTGAATGGCAAAAGGCAAACCATCCCTCCTTTGTCCGAGCACAGCCCCAATGGCAAAATCGGAAGCATCTGTCATGATCTCGAATGGGAAAGACCAATCGGGTGGCTGAAGGACAGGAGCTGAAACAACCATATCTTTGAGAGTCTCAAAAGACGCCAGACACTTATCATTGACAATGAACTCGGTGTCTTTTGTCAGCAAATCAGTAAGTGGTCGGGCAATACGATTGAAGTCCTGAATGAACCGTCAGTAGAAACCGACATGCCCCAGAAAAGACCGCAACTGACGCAAATTGGACGGTGGATTGAGTTTTCTAATGATATCCACCTTGGCCAGATCGACCTCCATGCCCCGGTTGGAGACGATATGACCGAGGACCGTCCCTTGAGTCACCATGAAGTGACTCTTCTCCCAAGATAATACAAGATTGACCTCTATGCAGTGCTGAAGCACACGGTCTAGGCAGTCAAGACAAGCATCGAACCCATCGCCATAGACCGAGAAGTCATCCATGAAGACCTCTAAACAGTCACCCACCATGTCCGAGAATATGGACAACATGCACCTTTGGAATGTCGCCAGAGCATTGCATAGACCAAAGGACATCCGTCTGAAAGCATACGTCCCAAACGGACAGGTGAATGTCGTTTTCTCCTGGTCTTCGGGTGCAATGGACACTTGATTATATCCAGAGTACCTGTCAAGAAAGCAGTAATGACTCTTCCCAGGTAGTCGCTCGATAATCTGATCAATGAATGGCAGCGGGAAATGATCCTTCTTGGTGGCCTCATTCAATCGTCTGTAGTCTACACAGACCCTCCAAGAAGTTGGTACTCAAGTAGCGATCTCCTCTCCAGACCCATTGATAACTGTAGTGATACCCGTCTTCTTGGGTACCACATGTAGTGGACTAACCCATTTGGAGTCGGAGATGAGTAGATAAAATCAGCGCTCTACCACCTCGAAATTTCTTTCATGACTACGTCTCGAAGATTCGGGTTCAACCGTCGTCGGAACTCACACGATGGCCTAGCGTCATCCTCAAGATAGATGTGGTGGGAGCACAGAGCTGGACTAATCCCCTAGAGATCAGCTATACTCCAACCTATCGCCTTGCGATTTCTTTCAAGAACCTCCATCAGACGAGATTCTTGTTCTCCAGTCAAACCTGCTGAGATAATGACTAGGTGCATATCTGGTTCACCCGTAAGGAATCTATACTTCAGCGACTGCGGCAGAGGTTTAAGTTCTGGACAACTGGGAGGTGACAGCTCTGGCTTCTGATATGTCTGTGTGAAGGCGACCAGGTCTGCATGTGAGAACTCTCGCTCTGCAAGAATTTCTGATGAAGGACGGCCTGTTGAATCATCAATAAATTATACTAGCTCGCACTCTGTCATGGCTGTTGGCTCAGAAGGAATCAGACATGGCAAATAATCATCAAAATCATCCCAATCAATGTCTGAGTCCGAGGGATCTGAAGAAGATGAACAAGATTGAAAATCATCAGCACTATTCGTCCCAACGCTGTCAGCCTCAGGTGTATCCTCATCCAGGGGTGTGCTCTCCAGGCTCTCGATTGCCATATGCTTTAGATATAGTGAATATGGAGTCAAGGCGAGGGTCTGTGCTACAGGATCTGTCCAGTTGGATTCATCATCTGTCATCACAAAATCACACTCCTGGTGGATGTCTAGCTCTTCCTCTGTCATCTGCACGGCTTCGCTGGGCTGTTCTGAGCATTCAAGTTCTCTAGCTCTGGTTTCCTCGATCGTCTCTATTTGTATGGTTTCGCCCTCTACGCGAAAACATACCCTCCCACAATCATGATCGGTCACCGCCTTAGCTGTGGCCAAGAATGGGCATCCAAGTATGATGGGGGCATCAGTTACCGACTCAGGGATCTCCATGTCCAACACAACGAAGTCCACGGGGAATTTTAGACCCTGAATGGTAACGACCACGTTTTTCAACAACCCCTTCGGCCTCTTAGTCGACTTATCAGCAAACTGAAGGACTGTCCTGCTCCTAAGAAGAGGACCAAATTCGAATCGGTCGAGTAAGGCTGCCGGAAGAAGGTTAATTGAAGAGTCGCTGTCTAACAGAGTACGATCAAATTGCTGCTCCTGAATCTCACATCTGACATAGGGAGCTCCTGTGTCTGGTCTCTTGGCTGGCAGTTTGTTCTGAATGGTGCATCAAGTGTCATGGGTGAGCATATGGATCTGATCTCTGTACCTCTTCTTTCTACGGACAGTAGTTGTCTCCTTTAAATTCTTTTTGAAGAAGGGGATATGCTCAATGGCTTCTTGTAGAGTCAGCTGAATGTGGAATCTGTCAATCATTTGGTTGCTGAACTCTACCTGCTGATTCTTTTTTGGATTTTCTTTTTTATTCCCCTTCCCCCGGCGGAGTGCTTGTGGGAAGGGGATTGTAGGGGCCTCCTCAGATGGAGGACTAGAAATAGGTCCCTTTGCCTGTGAAGGAGGAGAATCCATACAATCATCATCATTCAACACATATGGATCCGTAATGTGAACAGAAACCTTTCCTTTATTCGTATTTTTGTTTTTCTTTTTGTTACCACAGTCCATAGATACAAAAGGTGGTAACATCATAGAGGGAAGCTCAACAAAAGTAGATGTGGTGGCCTCAGTACCACCACCGGCACTTGTCTTCGCAGCATCAGCACCGCGCTCAGGCTCTGCATCCAAAATGGTGGTATTAGCACCACCGTCTTCGTCTGGTCTCACGACGGACTCGGTACCATCGTCTGGATCTCCATTATTGGTGGCCTCAACACCACCATCTTCAACATCATCATTAGCGGCATCAGCACCGCTACTCTGCTCTTCTGGCGCTCCTGGTTCTGCATCTGGTTGTCGCTCAGAAGAGGCGCCGCCTGCTGGCATCCTACCGTTCCTAGTAGTCACAAAATCAGCATCATACAAAGAATAAGACATATCACTCAAATAGTCACTAGGAGAGGTATCCTCTGTAAACTCTATCTGCTCAGACTTTCTTTTCAGATTGTTCGGGTTAGGTTAAATCTGAGCGGGTATGGCGGCCTTGACTTTGATGATTTTCCTCATCTCCTGCCGGAATTCATCCATTTCTTGCCTGAATGATGCTCGTTGTTCGGAGAGCAAGCGGGCAAGATCATCGAGAGTTGGGTTCTCAAAAGCGGGGGCTTGAGAACCGGATGGGTTCCCTTGCAGGAAATGAGGTTGTTGCTGCTGCTGCTGGTATGGATAATTCTGGGTAGGCTGGGAATAAGATTGATGAGGCTGCTGACGCTGCCTCCACTGTTGTCCCTGATAGGCGGGACGAGGACCACTCTGGTATTGTTGTTGGGCGTACTGAGGCTGTTGCTGCTGCTGTTGCTGGCTGCTCTGCTGTCCTTGAGCTGGATTCTGCTGCTGAGATGAGGAGCCACCGTTGCCCCAACGGAATCCTGGGTGATCACAACGAATCCCAGGTTGAGGGTACCGGTCGTACCAAATCCCATTGACTTCCATCAATGGTTCCTGCTCGAAGGAGGGTGGAGGAAGAACTGCCAGTGGCTGCTCCGGCTGATAGACCACCATCTGAGTATCCTGAGATGGTGGTTGTGCTGCGTAGTATTGTAGCAGCGGGACCGGTTCTGCCTGGATGTGGTTAACCTGGCGGTACGGGGCAGAGGGTTGGGATGAGCTGCTACTGCTCGGGTCAGCTCGTGATCTGGAAGGGTGCTGGGAAGAAGTCTGTGCCTTCTGGACGCAAAGAATCTGCGTCTTCAGATCACTCATTGTCTTGGCAATCTGGTCCATCTGGGCCATGCCTTGCATCTGCTTTTTCTCGAGGATCTCGAGACGGTTCAGCTTCTCACTAATTATGCCCATGTCGGCTGCGGCTAATTCTGCTTGGGCTGCGGCTGCCGACGAAGTGTTAGGACCGGCATCGATGCGGGCGATCCTCTGGAATGATCCCACTCCTTGCGGGGGCTTCTGCTGTGTGTAAACACGAGCTTGGGCCATCACGGTTGAATTCTCTGCCATGCCTTCGTAGATGGCCCAAACGTCGTACTTACCCTTGGAAAAATAGGACCCACCGCAAGAGGCGTTCACTAGCCCCTACAGCTCCGGTGTCAGCCCACAAAAGAAGCTCTGAACTAGATTGGGCTTGGAGATATCGTGATGTGGAAACCGGTCAATGAGCTCTCTGAAACGATCCCAGGCTTCATGGAATTGTTCATTCGGGATCATGACGAAGTTGCTGATCATGGCTCTCGCTGCATTCGTCTGGCCGAGAGGGTAGTACTTCTTCAAGTATGCTGTCCGGAGGTCTGCCCAAGTATCGATGAATCGTCCCAAGTGTTTGAGCCAGTATGCGGCTCTGTCAACCAAGGAGAACGGGAAGGCGATCATCTTGATAGTGTCCTCTGTCATCAGCCTATCATGGATTGTGCTGCAGATCATTTCAAATTCTTGGAGGTGGAGGTGTGGCTCTTCGGTCGGCAACCCATGGAATTTGGGTAGAAGCTGAATGGTATGGGGCCGAAGATCGAAATCTCCATGGATAGGAGGGTATCGGATCTACCGATGTGTGAGGGAAGCTGCTGGATTGTGTAATTCTCGCATGATGGTCTGCGACGGCCTCTCCTGGTCGGGATCACCTCCTCCTGCATTAGGTCCATCTCCTCCTCCACCACCGCCACCGCCCCCAGGTCGGTTTTCTCGCATCTGAGCTATCTCTCACATGAGGTCACCCATGAATGTTCCCTGATCTCGGATCTGCCTCTGCATGGTCCCCAGGGATGCTAGAAGTGAATTGTTGATGGCGGCTTGATCAATGAAGAATGGCGGGTGATCATGGTCATCTGGATGCTCGCCTCTGTCAGCCATGACTGGGTTCTCTGAAAAAGCAAAACAACCCATCTCAGGTGCCGTCAAATGATCTGAGCTCTGCGATGCACTAAATTCTGAGACTCTTGGACTGATGGAAGGAGAAGGGTGGTCGAGGGGGAACAGGATGGATGTAAACTCAGGCTCGGATAGCGGACTCTCCGAGGTCGTCCTAGATGAATGAGGAGTGCTGGATAGCGGTGCCGACAGTGTCAGCCTAAGAGACCTCCGTCCCATCATCTTGATTATTGAGAAGAGTAAGGCGAATGCAAAATGAAGAAGAAAGAAGGGAGATGCAAAATTACGCACAATTGTGCTGTGTTTTTGATCTTGACCTAAATAGAACTAGCAATCAAACACAAAGCAGGGGTGAGTTCACCAACTCAACACATGAAGCCGTGAAGGTTCGGCTTTTATCTTGTCAATTTTAGTCTTGAATTCAGGAATTTATCTTGTCACGAGTCCTTAGAGCGCTACGCCTAAAGGAGAGAGAGTACTGCCGGAAAAGTATTCCCGTACTTGTACTCCTCCTGTGTAACATGTAGCTTACGCTTTTTAAGGTCCTTGTAACCCTTCCTGGATCCCTACTCAGCCAAAGAATAAAAGAAAGAAACCGATAGGCGAAACCGATACTTCGGACCTCGCTCGCAACAGAATCACCCGTGAGCATGCAAGATCCTACTCGAACGCAGACGGTGAGACAGACACACCCGTGAAGGCGTGGCCTATGCTCGGTACTTCGGACAAGGTCGATTCTCACACAATAGTGAGTCACCACTGATGACCAAGCCCTACTCGCCTACGTACGATAGTAGCGCCAATACTTAGGAAATCCAGGCGATACACAAGGCAGCCACAAGCTGGGATTTTGGCTCTAATCCTTACGAAGCACTCAACTCACTTGGAAGGAGACCTTCCCATGCAACCTGAAGACAAGTGAGGGTGTTACTCTCCCCAATCAATGAGTCCAATTGCTGATTTTATTTTTGGTCAAGGTTTTCTTAGCAGTCCCTTTTTTTAATTTTTTTGGTGTTATCGCTTCTTTTGAGTGGATTCAAACAAGCGCCTAACGATTTTTGTATTTTCTTGATCCTACTTTGTCCAAAAACAGAGGGAGAATAGAGTCGGAAAAGCCAATGCAAGTCGACACCAAGGTGGAAATCTCACCTTTGTGTCTAAATGATGGATGCAAAGTGAGAAGACTTATAGTGAATCCCAGCTCTCTCCATGCGGGATGCAAAGCAGAATTTTATAAACCAAAACTACATGCCGGTATGCAATGCGGAAATCGTCCTAAGATAGGCAATTGCTACATGAAGAACCACAAGTCAACCACTAATCTCCAATCCTAATGTCCGGTCTAGGCTCACCCCTCCTTCTTTCGACACATCGAGTTTAGGAGTAGCGCTTGGCGGGATGAGCTCGCAGCGCGCGTATCGAAGGTTAATGACTAACTGTTTAATTATACTAAGTCCAAAGACGATCTATAGGAACATGCAAAGGTTATTAGTGTGTTTGGACCTAATCTAATCGATCAAGCAAGCCTAGAACTAAGGGCTCAATCCACAAAAGAAATGGAAAATGAAAACAAAACCGGAAAATGACAATCGAAAAATGCGATGAAAACCGCGGTGAGCCCCCGGGTGAACAAACACCCGGAAATTAGGCCCGAAGTGTTTAAGAGTCCAAGTCCCTGTATTATTACAAATTAATAGATCTCTCTCTCTCTCACACAAAATAAAAATGCAACTACTCTAAGCACTCTCTCAATCCTCCTGCTCTCTCATGCCGGCTTGGCTTTAGAAAAAGCCGGCTCCGCTTCCCAAGGATGCTTCGGATCCCCTAGGCGATCCGCCTCGCTCCGCGGTCCCTCGCAAGAAGACAAAGAGATGGTCAGAAAAGCTCAACAATATCTATCAAAAATGCAAGAGAGATAAAATGAAGCAATGGTAGACAAACAACACAATCAAACAAAAATATGAACTACTCGTTGTTGCTCCCCGGCAACGGCGCCATTTGATAACTAGGAATTTCTAGGGTCGTGTATTCCACACAAGGCGGGAACACAAGGGTCGCTGCGGTGACCGCTAAAAATCCCTAATTAATCAACAATTAACCCACACTATAGATCAAGCAATAAGAAATAAATGTGAAGTTAAAATTTATTTTTAACTCTACATAAATGGTGTATAGAGCAAGTATGCAGAGAGTTCGAACACAGGGAGCAAACAAGGTAGATCAAACTAATGTGTGTGTGTGAATGTGAAGTGTTGACTACACTATGCAATGCAAGGATTTTTGTGGGTTTTTAATTTTTATATATTTTATTTTTATTTTTATTTATAATTTTGTATTTTGGTTTTTAATTTTCTGATTTGTATATTTTATATTTTATATTTTTCTATTTTCTTTTTCAATATGGGAATATGTATAGAATGTAATAAAAGGGGTGATACAATATTTATAAAAATATACAAAAATGCTCCAAAATTCAGGAATAAAATCTTTTTAGTATTTTTATGATTTTCTACTATTTTTATGATTTTTGGGTATTTTTCAAAATGTTTTTGATATTTTTAAAAACTGAAATAAACAAAACAGTGAATTAACAATCTAGCTGAGACTAAAATGGGAAGGAAAAATATCAGATGATCTCAAAATTTTTCCAAATTAGATTTAAAACAAAGAGAATAAAATAAGGAAGAAACAGGAACAAAGTTTGTATTTTTTGGAGTTTTCTATGATTTTTTAGAATTTTTTTGAAGTTTTTAACTATTTTCTAATTTTTAAGGTTTTTCTTTTGAAATTTTTAGTGATTTTTAGATTGACACTAAAGTAGGTTATAATAGACAGTAGGTAATTTTTTTGGAATTTTTCGAGGTATTTTAATATTTTTTTGGTATTTTCTAAGCTAGATAGTACTGAAATGGCAGGTTTTTGATTTTTAATAAATATGAAAATGCAATAAAATCAAAAACTAAAAAAATGGCGTGCAAGTGCGAGTTAAGAGGAGCTTAACTTGAATTTTTGAGAATTGTTCGAAGTAATTCAACCTGGCAGGGGTATACATGCAAATATTAAAACATCCAGGGGCATCCAAGCAATTTTCCACAAAATATAACACTTAATATTCAAATTTATGGACCAAATAAAAATAAGCAGACTCGTAGGGGTATCAGTGCAAAATACCCACCAGGGCGCGTGACTCGTACGCGCCTGACACGGACCCAGAAGTAATTTCAAAAACCCCTGAGGGCTGACATGCAATTTTTCCAAAAGTTTAACGCTTAATACAAAACTTAAAGTATTGAAACGAAATAAACAAAAGGTCGATGGCCTCCCTGCAAAATGCCCACAGCTCACGTGAACAGATCACGTGAGGTGACGTGGCAGAGGACCTATGTGCAAATATGGAAAGTTCGAGGGCTTACTTGCAAATTTTACGAAAATTTTAAACTACCAAGGAAAGTTTCAAGGCTAAAATGAAATTACAAAAGTCGTGAGGGTATACTTGCAAAATTCCCTCGCAAAGAGATCGAACGGCTGATAGTCTTCACTTGGACACGTGGCGTGACCTCCTTGCACGATGACGCTTCGGCCGGGACGGCTAGGATTAGATCCTCGCGAGAAGATTCGACGGTGGAGACCGGGCTCGATCCAACGGCGGCTGCGCGAACTGGAGGGCGTTCCCCGATCCGACGGTGTAGGCCCACGGAGGAAGAACAAGGAAGAACGCCGGCGAGGCGATCTTCCTCACTCCAGATCTCTGCACTCCGACGAGCTTCAGGCTCAAAATGGGGATGCGGCCTCCTGAGGTCGTCCTCTAGCTGCTGGAGGCTTCAAAAGAGCTCGGCGGTGGCCGAGCTGCTCGCGAGAGGGTGACGGAGCTATAGAGCCCCGTGTACTCCAGCGAGGCTCCAAGATCACCTCTAGGATCTAGTCAACACTCTTTGACCTGCAAAAATGGTTAGAAGGTCCAGGGCAAACTGCCTGGACCTAGCAAGGGCGGAGATGTAGCGTGTAACAATGGCTGGGAGTACGGCCGGAGTTGCGCTCCGGCAAGGAGATGAATCGGGAGATTCACGCGATGGATTGCAAAATTTCTAAAGGGCTTTTGTTCCTACACCTAAGACTAAGATAACGCACGAAAAATAAACGGGTGAAGTGGCATCCTCGACGGTGTAGACCGGAGGGAAGGGTACCTCAACCGCCGGCGAAGGGGGAGGTGCTGGAGCTGCCTCAGGCGTCGCTCGTCCAATCTGAAGAGCTCAAGAGCAAGCTGTCACCTTCCTCGAGCTTCAGGACACAAGATTGGGAGCTATCCTATGGATTGAGGGGTTCAATTTTCAAATCGAAGTCAAGGGGGCATTTTATGTGGTTTGACAATATGGTTCTGACGCCCCAAAGACCGAGGTGTATTGGGCGGCATAATGATCCAATCCTCGAGATGAACATTGGGCGAGTAAGCCTGATAATCGAGGAGAAAAAGTCGTGAATATTCCATCATGAATTGGTGCAAGATGTGTCCTGGAAAAATCGACCAAAACGAGGTCAAATGCGCTCTGACAGACGCACATGGGTGGGAGGCAGACAGTTGACCGGAGTCAACGAAGACCGCCCCCTGGTTGGTCCACGTGGACCAACCAGGAAAAACCCTGAGAAAATGTTTTTATAAAATTGTTTAAAAAAAGAAAATGGCTGAATTAAATTATGATTATTAAATAAATAATATTTGTTATTTTATGTAGTATTTTATTATGATTTTTAATTGTTTTTAGAAGGTATATTTTTACAAATTTGCTTTTATACCCCTTATAGGTATATTACCTATATATTTTATTCTTTTATTTTTATTTTGTGTATTTTAATTTTAGTATTTTTATTTAGTATTTTATAAAATCATAAAATACTTTTGTACACACAAATATATTTTTGTTGTATTTTTCTGATATGTTCAGTATATTTAATAAAATATAAGTAGATATTGTATAGGCGTGTGTATAGGTATAATACATGTGTACTATATACATGAATTTTTTTTTGAGTTTTATTTACATTTTTATTCTGATTTTAATGTGCATAATTATTATAAGTAATATTTACAAAATTGTAAAAATATAAAATTATAAAAATAATGAATAAAGAATAAATTGAATATTTTAAGTTGTGCAAGTATACAATGAGGGTCCAAAACTCAACTTTCATAGCTCCGCTAAATGGGAAACCACCGCCATTAAATAGCTTATTTTATTCTATATACAATTAAATGTGAGTTTGCTGTATTTGGAGTTTTCATTTGTGAGATACAGGTCTGGGAAGTTGGGATTCAGGATTCTTATTCAGACCATAACTTTTTATTTGTACATTATTTTTCAGTGAAATCAATTTTGTATTTTTCTTTATAAAATTATCTACAACTTTCATGTACAAAGTTTCTTTATTTGGTGTATAAAACGTGGAACCAAAAATAGGTCCCAGAATGGATAAAGAATGCATTAAAAAGTATAGGTATTTTGATTGTATCTGGCCCTTATCTCCCTACTTTATTCCTTGTCGACCTATTCATCAAGAAGCCTGGGTCTCGGGGATTCGGGTCATAAAATATTTACAATATTTTATTCTTTTTCTTTTCTTTTATTTATTCTATAATTTTGGCTTTAATACAGTATTTTATACACTAATTGGATGCACTTGCATGAGTGCTAAGATGATGTATTTAATGCTATTTGCAGGCACTTGCTAGGGTTTTTGAGGCCAAAATGATAGCATAAAGATGATGAAATGTGGATTCATTAGATATCAAGCAAGAAAGATAGAAAATAGATCATAGACATCAAATACTCCTAACACATGACTAGAGACAAAGACCTCTTCCTCAATATCAAAGCCAAGGTTGGTGGAACAATTGCATTCCGTAACAAGCACACGGGTATGATTATTAACGAAGGTACAATTGGAAACTCCTTCGATTCTATTAATTGCATCATTCTTATGACTAAATGTTATCAGCATGTGATTTAAGCTAGCGGATCCTTAAGGTTGGTGTGCTTCCTTGTTTTACATGCAGAGGGTTTGAAAATCCTGGATAATGAAATAAGAAAAAAATATCAGGGTAGTTTGGAGAATTGGTTGAGACGATCCATAGCATTATAAGCTCATCAGATCAAATGCAACTCCCAATCCTACTGTGTTCATAGTTTGGGAGTCCATGATAGGTGAGGTAAATTATCTAGACTAATCGTTGATGTGGAATGAGAAGAAATTGAATTTTTATATGATCATAAGTGTTTCTAAATTTACCCCTACTTGTTTATTTTTCTCTTCTTCACTACTTACCACTTGCTAATATCTATCATATGATTTCTGAAAATCCAACATGCATCGGTGAGCCATCACGAGAAATTTAGCTAGCTAGATGGATAAACCAGCAGTAGTTGCTTTTAGTTTAAGGTTATTACTTCTTTTATGCTCCTCTCAACCTGATGTATAAGTAAAATAATATAGTGGGATAGTTTGTTATGTAAAAATTATTATGTAATGGAAAACTTCAGGATGTCTATATATATTAATTACAGTTTGATTTGACTTTTAGCTGTTATTGTTGCTTAGTAAGTAATCAGATCCGATAAATGTAAGGATCCCACAATCCATCAGGGTTATGATATGTAAGACCACATAAAAGGTATAGATTTCATGTAATATATGAATCTAAACATGATTAGACTTCATTTGACGAGGCTCCTACAAATCACTATATGAGGACTCAAGCAAGCTTCTTGTAACTATATGTATACATGAAGCTAATGGGGATACCATTGTGTTCCTCATACTAAATGTATATGAAATCCTAATCATTTGGAATTATGAAAGTGTTCTATGATCTAGTTGTTCGGTAATCTTAAGATACAAGATTTTAAGGTTGTCTCTTTAATGTTGGACCTAAAACTAATAAGGAATAAGGAAAAGAGGACACTGGAACCATCGCATCAAGTGTATGTCTTGGAATGATTCCACATGAAAAGATTCCAAGAATGGCTTCTTTCCCATAAGATATGGTATTGACCTATCTAAAGGGATGACACTTCATAGTATTGAGGATATGAATATAGTAGTTGAATGTCCTTACACACCAACTATAGGAAAACCAATATATGCCATGCTGTGTACGAAATTAGAAATCTACCAAGAAATGGGAGTGGTAAGACATTGCCAATCTAAATATGGAGACAAACACTTGATTGTAGTTAAACATCTTCAAGGACATAAGACTATGAAGTTAGTAATCTTCAAGTTTACTTTCATATGTCTTAAAGGACTTAAGACAATGTCTTAGTCTAAGAAGTTAGAGATATATAGATATAAGGGTATTCTAGGATAATATAAATCCCTTACTAGTTATGTTTTCTATTAACCTGTATTGCTATAGGCTAAGAGTGGCAAATGCGAGGCATTATGACTACTTTAGAAAGATCATGTATTTCTTCCATAAGACGCAACATTTACATTAGATGCAACCACTGCAATCTTGCTACATGAGATATGTAAGTCCATCACAGGAATTGGCATATTCTCTAGGAATAGAGTGACTAATCAACTGACAAATATATTTGACTAGATGGCTTCATCGATTAGTACATGCGTGTGGATTCTAAGAGTAGCTCATTAATGACTCTTGGGGCTAATAGGAGACTGCAAGCCATGTGAGCCCATGACAAGGTATTGTGAAATATAATTTATTATGAACTACTCCTTTATATGAAGGGATGTATGGGGCTGCCCCCTAGGGGCAACCAACATGGCTGTCCCGTCCTATTTTTTGTCATTTTTTATTTTTTTTGAAAAATATCATCATGTATATTCATCCCTATATCCCTCCTATACGTCATTCGAATTTCGTCAGAAACAGAGACTCCTATGGCCTCCATCGAGATAGCGTCGATTTAAAAAATCCCTGCAACCGTTAAAACAATGACTGTATGGATGGAGGCCTTATGAGTCTCTGTTTCTGACGAAATTCGAATGGCAAATAGGAAGGATATAGGTATGAATATACATGGTGATATTTTTCCAAAAAAATAAAAAAAATTGTGAAAAATGGGGAGGGGGCAGCCATGTTGGCTGCCCTAAGGGGTAGTCCCATTTTTTCCTTATATGAAATAAAGTATAAATAAGTTTGCATTTATAATTCCATGTGTACAATCAAGTAATGTACCATGGACATATTAATATTATAAAGTTGTTAATCTAAAAGTTAGATCATAAAGTCTGATGCGGGATTGTGGATTTAAAGAATTAGACTGGATACAACCAACATCCTTATGTGATTATCAAGAGAAGATCTCCAATCAGAGAAAGAGATTGTAATCTTTATCCAAAGATTGAAATTCGTCGAACCTCTTGATTTAGGTCTTATGAATAGATATTCGAATGTGTTAGATAAGTTAGGTCAACGTATTGTCTAAAAGTCAAAGTATTGACCAAGAGTCAAAGTGTTGGTAACAAGTAAAAAATATCGACCATAAGTCAAAATGTTGACTTTAAGTCAATGTTGAATTGATGAGATTGAGATAAATCAAGATATCTATTGTATGCTATCATGAAGAATGCACACATTCTTTATCCCTAGGTAACATGTATATTTGACAAACCAATAGATTGATGGTCTAATAAGGTTTATATACCAACGAGTTGGTGTGCATATGAGGATATATGAGATATATGATCTCTCGAAGGAATGATATAGCTTCACTGAACCAAAAGACATGAGCTCACTCATAAGATATTGAGAATAAACCAAATCTCATCGATGGTCATCTTGGATAGGAAATAAGGAAAGAATATGAAAGTATGATATATGCTTTTGTAAAGCATATGATCGATATTGTCACCAAATGATCGACTGAGAAACAAACTAATGAGCCTCAAAGGAGAAAGTCATAGAAGGATTTGGAATTCGGGTTAATCGTGGTCTTCCAATAGGCAGGGTTAGTATTGGGAATACTTAGAGTTATGTGATATTAAGTGTTGTTTATCATGACGTTTCCATTCTGAGGAAGTGACAAGATATGGATGGATTTTTTAATGACTCCACTTTGGATGTAAATCTTGGCATCACAATCTTAATCCTAAGAATTGGACAAATGATTTGATTGGATTAAAGTTAATAAAGATTGAGATTCAGTTATTCGATCCAATCAGATAAATCTAAGTGTTATGGATCCCTATACGACATATAATCCCAATATCAAGTCACTATACATTGTTTATACGATCCCTATGGCCTTATCTCCAAGTAGATGTGGATAATGCGCATATATCTTCTAAATGGTTAATCAACTGTATGTTCTTGAGAAATCCTTTTTGCAGTAACTAATCTCTCAAATTACACAAACATAAGCCACTGATAATCTTCATGAACTGAGATGTAGCTAGGGGTTTGGTAAAATTGTCTGCAAACTGCTTGTCCGCAGAAATATATGAATGTTGGTGAATAGCCTTGTGCATCACAGAAGCGGAGAAATTTAGGTAAATTAATCCAAATAAATTAATCTAAATGTTGGCATATGAACCATAGGCATGTGCAGAGAATGGCAGTAGCAAAAATGAAAATGCTAAGGTGGATGTGTGGTCATACACAAAAAGTTTAGATTCAGAATGATGTGATCAGAAGGAAAGTTGGTGTAGTTCTGGTAGAGGATATAATGAGAGAAAACTGATTAAGATGATTTGGTCATTTGTAAAGGAGATCGATTGATGCACTAGTTAGAAAATGCAAGATATGGGATGTTGAGACGATTAAGAAAGGATGAGGAAGATAAAGATGTATTGGAATGATACTATCAGAAGGAATCTTAGTTATATGGATTTAAGCTCGAGAATGATCCAAACTATATCTGAATGGAGGCAAAAAATCCATGTAGATGACCCTATATAATTGTGGGAAAAGGCTTTGTAGTTGATGTAAATACACTCATCATATGAGTTGCATATATAACATATAATAAAAAATCTAAGGCAAAATTACATGGTATTAGAAACACTTTACGAACTATTTCACCATTTGCATGAGATGAGAGAAAATATCTCTAAAGCATGAAAATGATCCTTAGCTCCAAAGTTGGAGATCTCTTGGTTTGGGTTTGATCTGACGGAGCAACACCTGTAGACATGAAGATGACCCGCGTATATCCCCAAAACTTGAGAAATATTTCTCTTCTTGATGTCCACGTCTAAGAAGATCCTTAGAGTCAACGTGCCATATTTCAACTCATGAAAGCCACCTTCTACTTTAAAAACATGAGGTACCAAAGTGGTGATCCTACCCACAACAACGGGAAGCCTGATGGCATGTGATGTCGCTTTCTACCTCTCTTAAGAATGATACATTGTAGTATAGAGAGGCAAAAAAGGATCTATCAAGAACCAAAATTTCGTATATGTGGACAATTTAACTTGGTAAGTATACCAAGGTCGAACTAAAGGAACTATACATTTCTAGTTGCTTGATTTCAAATTAATCTAAGTGATTAACTAATTGCAATATGAATCTCTATATCAGAAAATAAAACAAAGAAAAAGAAAATGTAGAAGAATGAAAATGCAGGCAGATGAATCATAGAGGCACATGATCTGTGATTATTCTATTTTCAATCCTCAACTAAAACTATCAATTACTCATCTAAATAAATCACATACCTAAATAGATATATTCAAGAAATGGGTATCACAATAAATCCAAGCTATAGGATAGAAGTGCAATCAATAAACTAATAATCTTGTAAATAATGAGAGCACTTGATGGTGCTAAAAAAGAGTTGACCTCGAAGATCCCTGAATTAATCCTTAAATAAATACACTTTAATTACAAAAATTACCAGGGAATTATCCCCTGATAATCCCAGATCTCAGAAATATAAGCAAGAGGGATTTTATTAACCAAAAGTCCAACATAGCAAGCCAATTAAAACCCTCTCATCATTTATCCCAAAATGATTAAATTAAATTAAATCCAAAGTATACTTTCTCATAGCAAAGATTAATTCTTCAAAAATAATTATCAATAATCAATAGAGAATTAATCCAATTAAATCTTCTCAATCGAGTCCCTACAATTTAGTTCTTTTTTTCAAAATAAAAATGCACAAATACATCAGATCGAATCTATAAAGATCAAATGAATCCTTGATTAATATTTCCAATAAACTACACTCTGATCTATTTACAAGTATGTAATATGAAAGAGCACAAAACAAGCTTCAAAATGACATATTATACTCTAAAAATAGAGTTCAAATAAGAAAAATAAGATAAAACTGATGTCTGGGGAGGAAAATGCAATAAAAACAAACTTTATATCTCAAATTGACCCTTGGGGGGGACTTATCTTTGATTATTAAAACCCGTTAGGGTTGTTTTTGCAATTTTCCTCAACAGGGGCATTTACGTAATTTCTGTAGCATGCTCTAAATTGACCACCCTCGTGTGGGTGTGGTGCATGACGGTCTTTTATGTAATTATGAGGAGTCTTGGGGGTATGCGTGCTAATGCACCCCCAAGCACATACGGGAGCACGTGATGCACTATTGATTCAGTGGGCTCCTCAGCTTTGGAGGCTCGGACCTCCACGTGGCAGGCTCCTGGCTGCTTCGACGATGTCTGAAGCACGCAACGCTGGTTTAAGGCTTCTGATCGATCTAAACCGTTCGATGAAGGCTGACCTGGCGGCTAAAATAAGGGCAAGAATCTATGGCTTAGATCAGGCATGTTCATGATCGAACGCCACTTGTTGCTTCTCACTAGAGCTAATATGAAAAGTTAGTGAAATCCAAAAGAAAGACAAGGGGGTGGAGCTCTGTCGATGGTGAAGTTCTAGAGCTTGAGCTCTGGCCTTAACGAGGCCGATATGAGGAGGATTTGAGAAGAGAGAAGGGAAGTGGAGAGGAAGATTGAGGAGGTGGAGTCGATTGTCAAACCGCAAGGGATGGGGGTCCGGTTGGGTGAAACTGAAGACTGAGATGATTTGGGGAGATGGAGAATAATCAGTGGGGGTGTTACCTAGTGATGCGAATGGATCGAGGAAGAGCGTAGCAGAGGATATCGCCTGGGGGAGGTGGCCAGATGGTCGATGGATTTTGGTAGATCTTTGTTCGATAGTTAACGACATTGGAGCTTTGAGCAGTTGATGAATCTGCCACTGACAAGGACCAGAAGCTCCTTGGATCATGCTGACCTCTACACCTGACTGCTCATCACGATTCTGGAGTTTTCACTTCCCAAGGTGTAGGTGCTCGAGCTTTGTAAGGCACAGAGTTCGAGCTTTATAGGAGCAGAGGGGTAACGGTTGGAAGGGGTGGTGCTTGAAGGTGGTCGTTAATGAGAGGGAGAGGGCTGGAGTTATGGCAGTAGCGTTACATGCAGGGATCTAGACTACATCGGAGAGGCGATGGGTAATGGCTGAAAGGGCTTAAGGTTTTGGAGAGGAGGAGGAAGGCGTCAAAGGTCAATCAGAGTGGTGCAGGGTGAACGGAGCGAACGAGAGGTGAGGTTAGAGCAAGCGGGGAGGAGAAGGGCGGATGAGCGAGCGATGACGTTGATCATAGAGGAGAAGCTGGAGGTAGATGATGACTGATGAATCTCCATTTCATCACCTTTTGTATCATTTTGGCCTTAAAAACTCTAACTAATGTATGTAAATATCATTATTTTGTATAGATTAACATTCATTATTTTTCTATTTATTGTATATAAAATACTATTTTTAATACCAAAATTATAAAAAATATAAAAGAAAAGAAAAGGATATCAAAGGTATTTTATGATCCCAAACCCCGAGACCTAGGCATCTTGATGGCTGGGCCGACAAGGAATAAAGTAGGGGGCTATAAGGACCAATAATTCATCAATAAATCCCATTTTTTTATTCTTTAATAAGTCCATTTGGGACCTATTTTATTTTCTCCTTTTTATACCTCAAATAAAGAAACTTTGTACAAAAAAGTTGTAGATAAAAACACAAATAAAAATACAAAGATGATTTAATATAAAAGTAATACGCATTATACAAGTTATACTCAAAATAAGAAGCCTAAATCCTAACTTCCATGACCCATAACTCGTAAATAAAAACTCAAAATGTATCAATATCATCTTTAATTGTATATAACTTTTAATAAGCTATTTAATGAAGGTGGTTTCATATTTTTTTAGAGTTTAGGTGTGGAAGTTATGTTTTGGAACCCTATTGTATATTTTTCCTGAATAAAATATTCATTTTATTTATTATTTATTATTTTTATCTTTATATAATTTTGAGAATATTATTTACAACTCTTGTATATATTTATAAGACAAATAAAAACGTAAATAAAATAAAAGATAAAATAATATACTAAAATATATAGATGAATTACCTAGATTTATACATGCAAATAAATAAAAGTAAAATTCATTCTTTTATTCTTTTGTCCCTTTATATTTTTATACACTTGTAAATATCATTTATATTATATTAAAAATATAAATATAAAATAAAACCAAAGAAAATACTCTAATATAAATAATATAGCTAAATACATAGAAGCACATACAATACTTATACCTGTATAAAATATACCCCTGTTTATTTAAGTGTACAAAAAACATCAAAAAAATACAATGAAAATATATTTATATGTATAAAAATAAGCTATTAATATATAATTGAGAATAAAATAAAAAATAAAATTCAAAACAAAAATAAAATACTCAAAACATAATTGAATACACCTATAAATAAAACCCTAAAAAGTAACGTGTAATAAGTAAAGCTATAAAAATAAATAACAATCATATTAGAGTACTATATAAAATAATAACAACTTTTTATATTAAAACTAAATTTTAATTAATTCATTTAATATTTTTTATTGAAAGAATTTTGACATTGGAATTTTCTCGTCGGTCATTGTGGACCGACCAGAAGCTTCCTTTTGTTGACCTAGGTCAACTGTACAGCCTACCCCCTCCCTCTTCTGACAAATACTATTCCATCTAACTCTCCAACTTCTCCGAATTTTTACACATGATCCATTGATCGAGGAGAATCGATGTCTTCATAAAAACTCTTCACCCTTCGATCTATCATTTCGCCTACTCTTCGCCATCATCAATCGAAGCCCCCTTCGTCCGTAATCTCATGACCTAGTAGCCCCTCTCGCCATGTCCTTAAATAAACCCTGGTCACCATTTTGTTTTTTTGATCCGCCTTCGGCCACTGGGCCTCAGCTCATTGCATGACCGAGTTGAGGATGGTGGTAGCTTCCTGCTCGGCTGACTTGCATCGCGCATGAGGTGACGAACGACTCGATCCCCACCGCTCGAATCTTACTCCGATGATGACATCTTCGGTCCCTCTAGAGCTTCATCAAGGTCTAGGTTAGCTTTTATTTATCCCATTTCCTTCCTACATTTTAATCCTGTCATTTTCTTTGCATTTGATTTATGGTTGTAGAGTAGATCTCAAACATAGCATACATCGGAGCATAGAGTTCCGGCAACTGTCAAACCACCTGTACCGCCTATGCCTCGACCCATCCAACCACCTAGATCTCCCTTGATTCAGTCCTCCGATGTTCCTCCGTCACCCTTCTCTTGAACACCTCCGTCCACCTCGCTCACCCTTCAATCCACCAAATAATGGCCTAAAAACCTTCGCATGAGCCCCCTTGTTCTATCTGTATAGGTTCTTGAAGGTATGACCTCTTTCAAGGAAAATCACGTCTAGGTGTTTGCTTCTAGATACCTTGGTATTCATCGACTCACCATGACCCCTCCGATGGGTCCTGGACTCTCTTGGAGGTATCAATCGTTGCATATCGTCTTCACGGAGCTCTCAAGCCTCTCAATAGCCTGAAGGAACCCGTCGATCGCAAAATTTCGATGGAACAAGGAAGAATGCCACAGTGTTTTTCCATGTTCTTGGGAATGAAGACGTAGCAGTCCCATGGGGCTTTAGCCCCAGATTGTACATCAACCCTTGGATGTTGGGACTCAATCACCATTAGATGAGAGGTCAGATCTGATCGCGAGTGTCCAATGGTGAAAGGGTATGGCGGATTCTCGACCGTCCTATGTGCTAAAGTGAGCAATCCACAATTGTCAGATCGCACATAATAAGTGTAAATTGTACACTAACCCCTCAATTCACTTTCTTTTATTATTAGCCCTATAAATATTAGTTGTAGTATAAACAACACATAATAATTGCAAGGACCCCTGGTACGAATGCTATTTTTTTAGGGGTCCGTATCAGCTCACCTCACGTGGGCGACCACGTGATGTGTATAATTTGTAGATTTACACCTCTACTTTGTGTAATTTAAAATTAGTCAATAAAATTTCAGTTGGAGTTATAAATTTATGGTGTTTTTACATGTAGCCCCTCGCCTATATTTTTATTTGCAAATATGTCCTTCCTAATTCATGTATTTTTTATGCTTGAATTTATTAAATATAGCACTTGTGCTCCAAAAATTATGCAAAAATATGATTAGATGCATGCCAACATGTACTTTAACGCATATTTTTATTTTGACATTTTAGCATTTTACCTATTTATTAAAAATCAAATGAGCATGTTTTTGTCCATGTTTAACTTTGCTAATACCAAAAACTAGAAAAACATTTTGAAAAATTCCAAAAGAATTATATGTTACCTTTTATTATATTTTATAACTTTAGACCAAAAACCACTAAAAATAGAAAAATAAAATCCATAAAAATAAAAAGCTCTAAAATCTAAAAATGTTAAAATTGTCAAAAAATTCCTAAAAATATTTATTTTCATCTTTAAGTTTTCTTCATATTATTATTTACCTATTAAATTTGATTTGAGGAATTTTGGGCTTTATTTACTATTTTTAATCTTCAAATCATTTCAGGCTATTTAATTAATCCATGATTTGGGATATTTTTATTTTAAAAATACATAAAAATATGCAAAAATTCCAAAAGAATCACAAAAATTTTAAAATATTATATAAAACCCAAAAACATTTTATTTTTTTATTTTTTATTAGTATTTATAAATATTATACCTTATTTTGTATATAAAGCCTTATATATTATAAATGTTACATAACTAAAAGAAAATAATATAAAAATCAGAAAATATAAAAAAGAAAATAAAATTATAAAATTGAAAATAATTAAAATATATATATAAATTAAAATCCGAAAATATAAAAATTAAAACCCACGCAAAATACAATAAATGGACAAGAGAAAGAACAAATTTTGAACATTATTGCCTAATCTACCGTCTGCTCCTTAAGTCGACCTCTACACATGCTTGCACTCTATACACCTTTGTTGTCGAGTTAAAATAAATTTTAACTCCATATTTTACTATTCATTGCTTTATATTTATTTTGGGTTAATTCTTGATTAACTTTAGATTTGGTGAGCGGTCTCCTCAACGACAATCTGTCTTCTCTACTCTTCTAATGAGGATCATTTTTAGAACCTCGCTAGGTCTTAATTATCAAATGGCCCATTGTCGGGGAGCAACGTCGCATAGATTGGATTCTTTTATTTGTTTCTTTACTCTTGTCTATATATGCTTATTTATTTATTTTTTTATATTCATGATTAATTGATATTATTTACATCTAATCACTCTCCTTATTTGAATTTGTTGTGAGGGACCGCTACGCGAGGAAGGACTTCTTAGGAGGACCTGGGCACCCTAGCAAGGCGTAGCTAGCTTTCAGACCTAGCTGGCAGGAGAGAGCAACAAATAAGGACTTGGAGGAATTTTGGAAGACAATCTCTTCACTTTTATTTTATTTTTTTTATTTTTATTTTGTAATTAAAGTGTGAGAGAGAGAGACACAATTAATTTGTAATAATTTGGACTCTCCCGGACTTGAATACTTCACGAGGTCCAGTGCCTGAGTAATTGTTCGTTATGGGGCCTCGCCATGTCTTTTACATTTTCATCACTTTCTTTTTATTTGTTTTTTGATATTTTTTTATTTATTCTGTGTGAATGAGACCTAGCATAGGAGTTTCTTGACAATAGATTAAGGTCCAAAGCCCTAATTATACTTGCATGTACCTATAGATTCGTGCTTGGACTTAGTCAATCTAATTGTTGATTATTTAAACTTGAAACCACATGCCGCGAGAGGCTCAACACAACGCTTGCAGGACCCACTATGGCGGGCACCAAGGTGTCTACAAGACCAGACCTTAGGTTTCATATCTAAATAATTATCATCTGGTGCTTCACGATAATATCATTTACTATTATAGGGTGATTTCATTGTCTTGCATCTCATATAGGGTAGCTTTCAATTCTGTTATGCATCACACATGGAGAGAGCTAGGAAGCATTGTAAGTCTTCTGACTTTGCATGTATCATCGATTCTCGACTTGTATAACTTTTCCGACCTTCGCCCTCTGATTTTGGTCACCTAGGATGTTAATGAAATTGGAAACTCGTTAGACGATTACATTGAAAAATAATAAAAAAAAAGTGATAATCAAAAATTAAATTGGGACT
Organism: Ottelia alismoides; assembly: GCA_037367405.1. NCBI lineage: Eukaryota > Viridiplantae > Streptophyta > Magnoliopsida > Alismatales > Hydrocharitaceae > Ottelia > Ottelia alismoides. The sequence continues at coordinate 814,727 of JAZKJV010000175.1, read as the reverse complement.
GCTAACTCTACTTGATTCTTAAAATAAACATAATGGATTCATTATCTTGGGGCGAGCAACCCCCTTATTGTATGTGTATTTTATTCTCACGTACACACTACGGATTAATGTCTCAATCCCAGGCCAACCTACGTGTTTGTACAACTTTTTTGAAGCTCACTTAACTCTAAAATGGAAAAGATAAATGACCATCATCTCGGCCTTCATTGTGTTGAGTAGGTGAACTTGGGGTTTCCTTTGTGCATTGATTGTGATTTTAGGTCCATTCACTTTCATCATTCTTTGAGTTGGTAGATCCATGAGTTTTTGAGTTCTTCTTTTTATCGAGTCCTTCTCCCTTTCTTTATCCATATTTTTTTATCTTCTTCATTTAGTCGTGATATCAGGTCTTGATCTCCAATTTGTAGCCAAATTTTGCGGCTATCTCCTATCCATATCACATTATATCTAATTCGATTCAAGAAGACTCTCTTCTTGAACCGCAATTTTGTCTTCATATCACCATTCTCGCCCACTCTCGTCATTCTCTTCGTATCATCTCTTCATTCACCTAGGATTACCGTGCTACTAGATGAGGCTCGCATCGAGGTTTTGATTTCAAAATTATTTAAGTCAGGCAGATTCAAGGATGCTGAGATTGGTGTGCTATTTTTGGTGGATCTGACATTAATACGTGCTGATGAATCTCAGATTCACCATTCTAAGTCTCCTTAATTAAAGCTCAAGTCCCTAAAAATCAACTGCATTTCTGCATTTATTCTGCATAATTAGCATTCATGCATGATTTCATAAGAATTGCATTTTAGCATTAAGTTCTGCATAAAATAAGAAGCCAAAAATCCAAGCCAAAAATTGACCTATAAATAGCCTAACTTCCCCTATTTTTAACTCCTTCATACTAACTCCGATTGCCACAAACTCACTTCCACTGTGTACACATCACTAACAAGAATAAATAAAAAATACAAAAAAATAATTAACCCTGGTAAGTGGACCAAAAACCCAAACCCTAGTTTCAGGATTTTCGGACTAAAAGCCACATATCTTCCCCATCCAGTATCCGATTTGATCCTACTCACTTTTGAACTAATGAGCATTCAATTACCTTCAAAACAAGACCAAGTTCAAGTGAATCGGAGCTCATATGAGAAAGTTGGGTTTTGGGCCTCTTTTGTACATTGTATTTTTTCGCGGCTTTTGACCTTGTATTTTACGCATTTATTTTCTTTATTTATAAAAATCCAAAAAAATTAGATTTAGATGTCTTTTATTCATCTTTGAGTTTTCCGTTTTTTTCCGGATTTTTTGTCGTGATTAAAATTGACAAAAAAATTAGAAAACCCAAAAATCAAGGTATTCTATGTACATGGGATACCCCAAAAATTCACTTTTCACATTTGATCGAATTTGGTTTTTATGTCTTCATGAAAGTTGTAGATCTCGTCGAGACGAGCATTTTTCATGAAGAAACTTTTTCGATCCGAGGTCGTTTGCTATTTCTTTTCGATTTTACAAACTCTTTTTCCTGTGATTTTTCTGGTGCTGACACGTGGCAGCCCCAGAGGCTGACACGTGTCAGCCATTTTTCGCCTTTTTAAATCTCGTTTTTATAAAAAAAAATATAAAAGCACCCGCACGTGCAGCGCACGTGCCACCGCCGCACGCGCACTGCACGTGCGTCGGCTCCCTCCCTTAACCCCCTTGCCACGTGGCTTCTTACTGGCCGTTCGATCTCGGCCGACCGAACGGCCGAGAACCCATCTTCCCCAACGGTCTCCCCCGTCTTCTCCGCCTCCCCTCTTCAACCTCCAGCTCCGCTCGCGCCCGCCGCCACTCGCCTCCGCTTCCCTCGCCAAACGACCTCCCCCGCGTCTTACGCACTCACCGGCCGCCTCCCTCGCCTATAAATAACACCTCGCCGCCCCGCTTCCTCGCATCCGCCGATCTTCTCCCTAGGAAAGCCTCCGAGGTGGTGACAGCCCTCCGCAACCTTGCTCCGTCGGCGTGATCCGAAGCCCCCCATCCCCTCGGTGCTTCGTCGCAGCCTCTTCCAGGCGCTGCCGTGCTCCGGCCACTCGCCGTTGAGCCTCCGACCTCCCCCAGGTATCTCTCTCTTCTTCTCTCTCTCTCTATCTCTCTCTCTCCCGCTCTCTCGCTCTACCTCGTCGCCTCCGCTCCGCTCGGAGCTTCCCCCCCTCGCCGACTCGATACCCCGCTACCGCCTACCTCACCTCCGTCTCCACCCACGACCGGCGCTCCACGACATCGCCAACGATCACCGCCTCGCCGACTCCACTCACCGTCGCTGCTGCGCCCCCGACGCCCCACGGCCGTGTGTCGGCCACTTCATCTCCCTCGCCGACCACCGCAAGCTACACCGCTCCGCCTTACGCCATCGACCCTCTACTTCAGCCTCCTCCGCCTGAGGCCTCGCCGACGACATCGCCATCAACCACCTTCGTCTCCGCCTTGCCACGCCGCCTCCCCGTCGAGCCACCGTTCTACTCCGACAACAACTCCACCGCCTGACGCCAACTCCGCCATCGTCATCAACACCTTCACCGCCAGCAGCTTCGCCCCTTCGTCTTCGACACGCCTTCATCGACTCCAACGCCCCTCCGACGAACGCCGCACCGTCGCACGACCACGCCAAGGTCGTGCACAACGCCTCGGCCGTGTGGCGGCTGTTGACCACACCTCGCCGGACCCTCCTCCGCTGGCTGGCCAACCTCTCGCCAAGCCAGAGGAGCCCTCATCTCGCCGTCGACCGGGCTCAGAACCCGAGGCCCCGGCACGTGCAAGGCACGTGCGCGGGGAACTGCTTCAGAGTCATCCCCAGGGGTCACGTGATCTGCACGTGACCCGCTGGGTTAATTGCGAAGACCCCCTGAAGATCTCCATTTCACGCACTCGCCCCTGCCATCCAGAGGCACGTGCCTAGCACGTGCCTACTGGAAAATTTTCAAGAATACCCTCTGGGGTATAGGTAACTATACAAAAGTCCCCCCTGCATTGATTTTATTTATTTATTCTATTTGCGTCTGTACCCCTGTCTTCGTCATCCATTATAGACCTCTACATTGCATCATTTTATTTATTTAAATATAGCACTTTGTTCATTGCTTTATGCTCTACATTTTGACATGCTGTGGATATTTTTATGAATTACGGTTGATTAATAAATAATTATTTTGTGGAAATTGAGATATTTTGCCCAATCTGTGCTCGGAAATTCGTAGTTAATTAACCGTTGATTTAAAAATTCCCCAAAAATCACATATTGTAGAGATTAATTTGATTAACATTGTGCCCAAAAATCTTTGCATTTGCATGCATTAGTGGCCTTGTAAAAATCATTTTGTGCATTTCAATGTTTGATTTTTAATAGGTATTAAACCCCACATTTTCGAGGTTTAGGATTTTTCTGGGATCCATCACCTAGTGATAGATCTTAGATAATTTTAGTTCTCGAAAATAAGTAGGTTTAATATTTATTAAAATTAAATATTGAAAATTAATTTGTTTGCATTCAACAATTCGTAAAAAATTCACATTGCATCTAAAAATTACAAAAAAATTACAGTGCACTCATTTCATTATTTTTTACATCTCGGCCAAGTTTCGTAATTTTCGGACACCGTTTGAACGTATTTTACATTTTAGTCCCTAAAATAGGCCGAATTTGCATTTTGCATCTCATATTGCATTGAAAAAATTCCAAAAAAAATACCACCTTGAAAACCGAACTAAAAATTGGATAGACATTAATCTAGGTTGTTCCTTTGCCTCCTTGTGATCGACCTTGGGACTTGCCCAAGTAAAATAAACATACACCACGAGATTAAAATTGAATCATTATTTTGTGGTTATTTCTTGACTGTTCCGATCACCGCCTACAACGAACGACATCTATTTATTTTCACGATTGACGATTAAAAACAACTTCTTAACGCGGCTTTTCGCGGGCTCGTCACGTGCATAGATTCTTTATTGAAGATTCTGATTTTGTCACTATTACAGGTGTGATTCATTATTGAGGATTTTTGATCTCGCACACCAAATTGAGGATGCGATTGATTCCCGATGATGTTATGATGATTCCACGAATCATGACTGTGCGATCTCTTATTAGGTTCCGCCCGTCTTAACTTAGACGCTTGATGTACTATCCGTATATATGCTTCAAAACGACGGTGCTCGGAACATCATGATTTCACTCATCTTCTTGACTAATCCATCATGCATCTCCTGACTCTTCCATCCTCATTTAGCACATAGAGGATCTCTTTCCGACATCTTGATCCATCTCAGCGGATTAGTGAGGGAATGCATTGTGACCACATTGATGATTTCTCACCCCTCTCATAACCTTATGCCCTCTTATTAGTGATTGATTGATTGATTGATTATTTTTGAGGACATGAGACTTTATGCCATCATTTCCCTGATTTGATTGACTTAGTTTTTATTACTCCCCGAGGACTATCTGTAGAAGAATGCAACATTTTCTTAGCAATCAGTTTCACTCACTACTTGTGTGTCCATCTTGGCAGAACACTAAATCGAGTCATCTGATATGAGATGTTGATCTCCCTATCTGATTGTGTATCCGATCTATCGGAGCACGAGACCATTTGTCTAGACTCCTTTGAGTCTTCTCTCTTTGACGGTCCTCGCAAGGATGAGTTTCATTCTTTTGATTATTCTCTTCCTAGTTCACAGTGCTCTCCAAGTGTTATATGCAAGAGACTGTGACATCTTCGAGTTCTTTAGATCTCTTCTACTAGGTAGCCATTATATCGTCTACCGAGACCGATCCTGTTGATTCGTTTGATGGATTTGACTCCTTTGTATTTGCTCTCCTTGTCAACCATCGAAAGGATGAGTTTTGTTCTGATTATTCATTTCTTAGCATGTATCCCTCTTTTAGGGTTATCTGCAGGAGGATACATCACTTTGTATGTACTCGGCTTCACTTCTGGTGTCTCCGATCTGGTGGAGCACGAAGCCGATCTCCTCTATGGTTATGTATCCTATTCGGTGGATCACGGGATCGAGTCTTCTGATTTTTTTAAGACACCTAATTCCCTTGAGTCTGCTCACCTTGATGATCCTCACAAGGTTGAGCCATGTCTTGTGATATTTGACATGTTCACGATCTTTCGTCCTTACGCCCACCAAATACCGAGCTGCGTAGAGAGTCTCCTATTCTTCACTTTAGTACCTTTCTGAGACTATGATTGACCTAGAGGAATCTATACTACTCAATCTTATTATATCAGCTTTGATCTTTCACTCTTTTCTTATGAGCCGATGTTTTGCTTCCCACTATCAGATCATGGCTTAGTTTTCAATCTGTTTTTCCCAGTAGCTAACACCTACCTAATTGCTTAGAGTTCCATCGACTACGGCTTCCAGACTTCCTCTGCGTCATCCAAGACCTCCGGACACTCCGCCACATCTCCACGATCGTTCCGAGCCCTCTAGGAGTCTCCGGTGAGTTTCATCGAGCACAGGGAAGGGCGGCGGAGCCAGGACCATCTCGCAAGAGCCCCACCAAATATGCCGCAGGAGGCGTCAGACCAGAGAAAATGATGCACAGTTGTCGTTGGATCACTTTGATCTAACGGTCCCAATCGAGCCACGTCGCCCACTCTCCGCCTCCGTTGGATCAGGAGGATCCAACGTCCAGTGTCAATCCACGTTGCCATCAGCTTCGAGCTCCAGACTATTGGATTCATCCTGATCCAATGCCAGTAGTGCGCCACATCTCCATCATCAACAGCCGTAGGATCTCTCCTGATCCGACGGTCCAGCATGCCCTCCGAGCCTCTTCCCCAAACCTCAACTCAAAGCAACCGAAGCAGGCCCGGAGCAAAGTCCGAGCCTCCTACGCCTTCCAAGCCTAGCTCATCACGTGTCCCGTGGATGAGGGATGGGTAAATTTCACTGAGGCCCTTGCAAATTTCAGAAATTACAAATCAATCCCTGCCAAGCGTATCACGTGAGTTGCACGAGTTCCAATGGAAAAATTGCATCCATACTCCCTACATTATAGGTATTTACACTTTAGTCCATGTATGCACGTTTTATTTTAAGCAATTTCAATTTTCTATTTTACATTTTGGTCCATGTGTTTGCACGTATATTTAGGTGTCCATTTCTCATCATTTTTAAATTCCAAAAATTGCATGTTGTAGTTTAACTTGTCCTTTACCTTTTGTGACATGTGTCATATTTTTGTGAGCTGTATTGAATTTAGTATATTTATTCTTGTGGAATTTGACATATTTTACCTACTATGTGCTTTAAATTGAATATTAAATTATTGTTGCTCCAAAAATCACCATAAAATCACATTAGACTTAATTTAAGTTTCTCTACCTCATGCCCAAAAAATCATAGCATTTGCATGCATCATGAGGTGTGAATAAATCAAGTAGTATTTTTCCTAATTGATTTTTAATAGGTCCAATTTACTTCATTTTTTAGGTTTATCAATTTTCTTGGATTCATCTCACATAGACCTATCTAGGATATTTTCTATATCTGAAAATAATTTGTTTAGTATTTATTAAAATTGATTTTGTAAAAACTACCCTACATTCATATTAAATTCATTTTAATTCAATTATAGTTGAAATTTTTCAAAAAAAATTATAGTAGCTTAGTCTCATCGCATACCATCTTCTGGCCAAGAATCATTAATTGTGGACCTCATTCGACTATCTTTTGTGATTTAACTTAAAATTTGGCTCGAAATTGCATTGTGTTTTCTTTAATTGCATAAAAAAGGCCAAAAATATTGTTCTGAAAATCTAACATCAGAATTAACTTAAGATTTACCTAAGGAGAAAGCTACCTCCCTGAGTTCGACCTTAGGCTTGCCCAAGTAAAATAAATTTGCCGCTTGAGTTCAATCAAACATTAAATCTGAGTGGTTTCTGATGAAGTCTCGATTACTCGACTGCAACGAATGAGAAATTTAAATCGATCATTAATCCGATTGAATTAACATGGGTAAGTCGAGCCTCTTCAAATGGCACCGTTGCTGGGGAGGCACGACTTTGGTTAATTTTTAGAAAATTTTAATTTTAGATCTTCCATCCCAAGGTAGTCTGATTCCCAGCTTTTCTTGTGTATATTCTTCTATTATTTATTTTTGTTTATTTTTGTGTCATCCTTTATCTGACCTCCATTTCTTTTCATGCGAGGAAAACGAGGAGTCGAAGGTGCTTCGCAAGGCAAACCAAGGAACTTGCATTTAAATAATTTGAGTAATTATGAGGACTCGTAATTTTCTTTTATTTTATTTTGTATTTTTCCAGCAGTTCCTGTTTGGGTTCTTGCGCGTATAAGTATAGTGAAAACGTGTCCCCGTGTGCTGTGTGGATTGCTTTGCATAGAATAGGCTTGCACTTGCGGCTCTTAGAGCTACTTTAGGACCTGTTTGTGCTCGTAAAATTTTGGACCACACTTCACACATAAAAGATGCACTTAGACCGCAGATCTTAGACAAATTCAATCTGTTCTTCACTCGCTAATAGAACTGCCTGTCTAGGAGCGACTTTTATTGCTTGTTGCATATAATCTAAAAAAATTTCAATTCTGTTTTGCATCCTACATAAAAAGTGAAAGGATCACTGTAAGTCTTCTCTACTTAGCATTCATAATAGTGTTATCTTGCATCGGCTTTTCTCGACTCCTTCACCCTTGGTTTTTAAAACTTAGGTCAAAAGGAAATTGGGACTGGACGATAGGAGTGCTTTTTGGTTGGACTAATCAAGTGATCACCTAAAATAAAACCGGGACTGCTAAACAAAATTGACAAAAAAATCAATAAAATCAGAAATTCTGTTTGTGGGAGATTAACCCCGACCTTGTTTTTAGGCTGAGTGAGGGTATTAGAGTGTGTGTGCACACCCTAAGGTAGAGCCAAAAATCCCCGCCTTCCATATCGCGTACCCCGATTTGAGTAAATATCACAGGCTGAACTACGGGTTCAACTAACCAGCGCCAAGTATCCTCTGCATACTCCGATAGGTAGATAGGGGCAAAATTGCAGTGCACCACGACAAGTTCCTAGTAGCCTCCACTTACTCTGACAGGTAGATAGGGGCGAAGTTACAATCTGTAGGTAGATAAGGACAGGTCCTTGAACTTTCGGCTGGTGATAGGAGCAGAGAAAGGAAGGGCGTTGGTATCTTAGGCGACAGGTTAAACAGGAGAGATGCATCCAGCTTTGAGCCGACTCCCCTATAGGTCGCGTAACCATTGCTACTTGTCTGAAAGTTTACACTTAAAATCAACCAGATTATATGGACTCGGTTTCGTGTCCTTCACCGTGTTGAGTGTGAACATTTGGGTTTGGATTCACTTTCTTGCTTCAGGTAGGAGTAAAATCCTATCTTACACTTATACTCCTGATTCTTCTTCTCGCATCCAAGATGACTGACTGGGGGATATCTATTCCCGCTTCGCAAATCTTTCTTTGAGCCCCTCATGAAGCTCATCTTCACCGGCCCAAGCAGAACTTGGGCCAACCCGAGCTCATGACCCTCTTGAGTTCGGGATCCATCACTTCTAGGGTGGTTACCCTCAAACCAACCCTTTTGTCTCCTCTGATCTCGCCGAGGAAGACCATCGCCTCGGTGAATGTCTTCATTGATATGTCCTCTAATCTAGACCATCTTCTCTACCTAGGAGAAGAGGACAAGATTCCTCCGAAGAAACACCCAGACGAAGAGGAACCCAGAGATGACCCCATGCACCAAGTCCTGGCCCGGCTAGCTAGAGCCGAGTAGCTGAATGCCGAAATTATGGCTAGTATGGGACAAGTGATCGAGGAAGAAGGAATTGATTGACCCATGGTAGATGCCTACAATCACGCAGAGAATGAAATCCATACCTGGCTAGTACCTGAGGTCCCCCTTGAAGCGTTCGAGCTGAAGCCCCACTTTCTGAGTCTGCTGCTGAAGTTCAATGGAAACGTCAACGAAGAACCATATGCCTTCCTTAGAGACTTCAAGCTGGTTTGCAACAATCTTAGTCACCCTAGGGTTGGGAAAGACTACATCAGGCTGAAGGCTACCCCGTTTGCCTTAGGTGATAAGGCTTCTCATTGGTTGAAAAATCTCGGGGTAAGATGTACGACATGGATGCAGTTCACGGACCTATTCTTGAAGAAGTTCTACCTGTTCAATAGAACTAACCAGATGAGAACCAAGATCGTGAGTTTTTCTAAGGGACCCAATGAACCATTCCATGAAGCATGGGATAGATTCAATGCCTTAACGCATAAATGCCCTTGCCACAGCATTACAAAAGCGATCTTAGTCCAGACCTTATTCTGTGGCATGACCCCAGAGATGCAGGGGTTAGTGAGTGCCGCCTGTGGAGGAAGCTATCTAAACAAGAACGAAGATATCATATGAAAGATCCTGGAGCAGATGGCAGAAACATGCAAATCTCAGGCCATTAGGGCCTATCAGTTGTCTCCCTCAAGCCTATCCAACGAGACAACTAGGATGATTGTAGCGGATCTGACAGACGACCTCATCCCCATCATGGGGATAATAGCTGACAAGTTAACCATGGTCGAGCAGATTCACATGATGACTTGTACAACTTAGAGACTGTAGGTTTTAAAATCCTAATTCTCATAAGGAGTTCCACCACACTATTAATTCAAAGGTTGAGTCGAACTCCATTTTCATCTTTTGTTCGTGACCTTGGTATGGAACCCGATCCTCATTTCACTTATGCATTCTTTTTAATTGCTTGTGGAGGAGCAATGTTTAAGTATAGGGGGTTGATGAATCTATGATTCATCACTTTAAAAGATAAAAATAGAGCTTTGTTTTCAAGTAATTAATTATATGTATAAATTAACACTGCATTAATAGCGTTCATGCTTTTATAAATATATCCTTATATTATCATTCATAATTGCATTAAAAAGAAGCCAAAAACTGTATGTATATAAACACCTATAAATACACAACTTCCCATATTTTTCGTTACTTTATAATAACTCAAAGCCAAATAAAAACAACTCCGACGTGTACATGTTACTAGCATTAATAAGTGAATATAATAGAAAAATAATAACATGTATATATGTCAAATAAAACCAAACTCTGATTTTGAGATAAAAAATCATAAAGTCGAATATTTCTCACATACAGTCTCCTATCGACCTCTACTCACTTTTGAATTAATTTACATTAAATTACCTACAAATCAAGACTAATGCAAAAGAATCGGAGTTCACATGTGAAACTTGGGTTTTTGATCCACATTATATATTGTATATATTGACTAACTTGACCTTATTATTTTATGTATTCGTTTATTTTCTTTGGCTTGTGTTTCGATAATACGTGTAAAAATATAAATCTAAATTGAATTAAAAATAAAAAAATGAATCATTGTGAGTCTGTATATATATGATATGTACATAAGTCCCATTTCCTTTATTCCTTTATTTTCTTAATTATTAAAAAAATTCAAAAAATCAGATTAATCTTGTAATATTTCTTTTATAATTCAATTGATTTTATTTTAACTTTTTCTTAATTAAAAATCATAAAACAATTGCAGAATATTAAAATACAGTATTTTATGTACATAGAATATCATCAAAAATTTCTCTTTATACAGATGACTTCTCTTGGTTTTGATGCCTTCACGAAAGTTGTATACTCATTGAGAGGAACAACTTTCATGAAGACTAATTTTTAATTTGAGATCATTTTCTATTTTATTTTGATTTTACTTCTATTTTATTTTCTGATTTTTCTAGGAGCAACACGTGGCGGCTTTAGGAGCTTCCACGTGCTGCCCACTTACTCGTCAGCTGTCCCCACCTTTTGGGTCGTTGGATGAAGTACCCCTTCATCCAATGGTCCAGATCATTCCTTTATTTTTCTTTTTATTTATTTATTTTTTTTCTTTTTGATACGTGGCCCCATCTTGGCTGCTCGATCTTGACTGATCCAACAATTGAGAACTCATCTTCTCCTCTCGATCTTCTCGGTCGAGACAGTTCTGCCTTCCTCCATGCCTCCACCTCTTTCTCTTGACCCCCTTCGCAATCCTCACATGAATGAGCTCCACTCCCACGTCATACACACCTCCGCCCCCCTCACGAACCCTAAATAAATCTCATCAAAAGGGTAAGCTCTGCATCCCTACGGAGGTATCCGCTACTTCGTGTTTCAACGCACGTGCACGCGACAGAGAGAGATAGAGATAGAGAGAGCTAGGAAAGGTCATCCAATGACAACAACCTGTCCATGAGCGAAAACCTCTACCAGTTGAGATCCAAGGTCCATCAGAACCTTGCTACAACTCCTGATCAGGAAGCTGTGGAGCTGCGTTGTGTTCATCCACAACTGGAGGTGGCAATCGTAGCAGTGACACTACTCCCCACTCTTTTGGTGAGCGACCATGTAGATTGCTTCTTCCTTTGGCTTCTTCTTCTTCTGTCACTTTCTTTTTATTCCTCTTCTTCTTTGTTTTCTCTATTCTTCTTTCTATTTTCTCCCTGCTACTGCAAATCTTCCACCTTCTACTCTTAGATCAGTGACCCAAATCGTTCTGAAACAAAACATCATTGATATCCACCCACATCTATTCTTCCCATCAGCTTCATCTCTTCCTCCCAAAATCTATCTCCTCCGGCCTTGCACAAGCTGGAGACCCTAGCTCCAGATCCATCGCCCCTCATGGAGTTCCATTTCCCCTTCCCGTTGTTCTTCATGCTTAGGCTGGGCATATGCTCAAGGCCTTCAATACATGGTAGGTTACCAAGGGAATACAACAACAAGAACCTCAAATTTCAACCACCGAAGTTCACGATACAACCGCTAGCTGCAGACCTCTTGAACCCATCAACGTCGCCATCTGCAGCGCTTCTTTCACCTTCACAAGCAGCAGAAATCGAATCCAACTGCGAGCTCCATTCCCAGGTACCTCCGGCTTCAGATCTTCGAGCTCCATTCCCAGGTACCTCCGGCTTCAGATCTTCGGTGTTCTCGCACTTGAAGTGTCCCATCCCTGCATCTTCAATCGACCATCTCACAGTAGTAGTGAAACCATGTCTCCCCTTGGATCAGTCATGTGTCGACTGGTTTGAGCCTTCCGACTCCTCCCTTCTTCGTTCGCATGTGCCTCTTAAGCGTCACCATGATCAGGAGGAAGGGATCGAAGCAAGAAGAGAAAGTATAGCCACCGCCCGATCGCCATCGGGCGGTCCTGGTGGCGTCACGCCCACAACACGCGCGCCAATCTGAGCCTCCTTCCAACCGTCTGCCTCAGATCGAGTTGAAGCTAGCGATACCAGGCACGTGGAGTATAGGGGCCCAAGCTTCACCTGAACCGCCCGAGTCACGCGCACATCATGTGGGAGCTGGATAGTTTACGCCTCATGCCCCACACTTCTTTGGATTCACACTTCTGTGTCCACCATCCAGAAGCTCACGCACTCATCCATCTCCTCTCCCAGAATAATTGCATAAAAACTCTTCCGGGTCTTGGTAATTACATTTGAGTCCCTATCTACATCTATTTTGCTTAATTTATTCCTGTATTCCACAACTAGACCCTTAGATTTGAAGTTTATTTCAGAGCATCATTTGCTATTATTTTATTATTAAAAAAATTACAATGTAACGAACAATGAGTTCTCTATTGTATGGTTAAATAGTAGTATTTTTGCTAGCCTGAATTTATTTATTAATATTAAATCAGTGTGAAATTGCATATTTTACCCAATGTCTGCTTTGTAATTTCTAGGATATTATTCGTTGCTCTAAAAATCCTAGAAAAATCACATTTACTAGAACTAAGTGTTCATTGTCATGTGCCCAAAATTCATCGCATTTGCTTGTATATTGTAGTCTGGATAAATTAATTGGTGGTTTATGTAATTGAATTTTAGTTGATTGTGAATTCAATGTTTTTAAGATTTAAGATTTTTTCCGAGATATCTATTAATTGTGTACGTCTAAGGTAATTTTATTTCTGGAAAATATCAAGTTTTGCTATTTATAAAAATTAATTCACTCTAAATTACCATTTGTGCACTTTTAATTCATTATAAATTCATTTTGCATAAGAAAAATACCAAAAATTCATGGTAGCTTAAATTTCATTAGTTCACATTCTAACTAAGTTTGAGAATTTTTTAACATAATTTGATTAAAAATTTATAGTTTGACCCCTGAACATATCCAAAATTGCATTTAAAACACTAAAAAATCTCCTTGAAAACATAATGACTTTAGAGTCTAAAAATTGACCTAAGGATAAAGGGGCATCCATGTGTTTGATCTTGTGCTTGCCCAAGTAAAATAAATTCGACCGCTTTTGCATTAATTAGATATTAATTTAGTGATCTTTTTTATTAACCATTAATTGTCTGACTACAACGTAATTCTACATAATTAGCAAGGGCATTTTTTGGGTTTCTCAGGTAGTGAAATTTTGCTCTTTGATTCCACAATTTTATCTCATTCAATCTCAATTCCTCAATCCTTGTATGAAGTGATCTAGTCTCATTTCGATTAGTAATGGAGGATCCTTGAATATTTGATTCTAATTCAGCAACCTAGATTCAAGCGACTCAAGTTCCTTTGATAAATCGAGAATCTCTTTGCTTCGCCAATCTCAGATCATTGGTTTTGAGAACTTTAAGGAAGGAGGCACACCTATGGAATGGATTGTCCTATTATATTACACTAGCTAAAGCCGCACCAATTATGTCACTAAATCCCTATTTGTCAAGCCATAAAGTTTCAATGCAAAACATTAATAGAGTTTTTTTATTTCCCATAACATAACAAGATTGGATAATGATCCAAAAAATTTTGCCAATGTTTTGAAGATCGTACGTGGATACAAGTTTAGTATGGCCGTGTTTGCAAAACTTCGATCAAGAATCACCCATGAATCCGATTCTACTGCTCCAAACCGCCTGAATTTGATTTCTTTGTCCTTGAATGGAATTAATTCAAAGTCATTTGCCATTTGTGGAAGAGCTTGTCATACTTTTTAAGGAGGCAAATGAGACCTTAATTAAGTTGAAATCCCCCACGAATAATGTCGGGAAATCCACTAACTCAATAGATGTGAACTACATCGTATCTTTCGATCATCACTCTTGTTCCTGAACGCAGAGTGGAACAAATTAACCCGTATCTCGATCATTTGAAACTTTGAATTATCCCGACCTGACAGGATGCATCATGTTTTTATAACAGGATTGGAGTGCCAGACGAAAATCTCCTAGTTGATTCCTAAATAGTCTGGAAGATACAATCCTCTAATGTTCCATGAAGATAGTTTCAACTCATCTTATTTATTTACTAAATGATATTTTCTATCATATTTTGGTTTTTATTCTTCTACTTTGAAACTTTACAAGAAAATCTCTCTTTTTGCTGAATTTTTGAACCGAATTCGAAAAAATCCAGTATTTTCTGTCCTCAATATAAAGTTCGGTGAATCCAATCCCATCAAAATCAAAGTTTGATAAAGGGAGATGAGGAACCTAAGTCACGGCTTCTGATGGCCTGAGGGGAGATGATCGGGTCGGGTTCCTCCTCGTCTGAGTCCAGCTTTTGAAGGTTGAATGACAATGGTAACACATCCTCAACGTTGACAACCGAGGAATACATCTGGCTCTTGAGATAAGTACATAAGATTTAATTTTTTGTACCATGTTTTGCATCCACTCCGTTGCCTGCTGGATCTTTTGATTTATCGAGCTCCCCCATGATCTTTGGAACCTCCACGGACGACGGACCGTGGTGGGATGGGAAGGGATTAATATTCAGATTTACCCTTTCCATGTTCGTGAAATATCGATGAAATTTTTTCGAGCGAAACACCGATATGAAATCTTTCCTTCACAAGTGTTCCTAATCGACTGATCCTTCTTCAAACCTCTTCACACCAAATGATGGTGACCATTTATAGAACCAAATTTAAGATCCATTAGTTGTCTGAATGGAAGTGTGTGCCAATGTATCAAAGGTCTAGTGGGAGTCTGTGGTGGTGAGACGAGATTTTCCACATCTAGCTAAATGCACCTTTGGGCGGTCATCAAGGCCCAAAACCCAAATTTCACATATAGACTCCGATTCACTTGAACTTCATCTTATTTCAAAGGTAATTGAATGTACATTAGTTCAAAAGTGAGTAGGATCAATTCGGACATTGTATGAGGAAGATATCAACATTTTAGTCCGGAAATCTTGGAATTAGGATTTGAGTTTCTGGTCCACTTATTTGTGTTAGTAATTTTTTTTATTTTTCTTTTATGCATGTTAGTAATATATACACAATGGAGTTGGTTTCAGATCATTTGATGTAAGTGTGAATTAATTAAAAATCAAGGAAGTTAGCCTATTTTACAGGTTAATTGGGTTGGAATTTTTGGCTTCTTATTTTATGCAATTATGAATGATAAAATACAATTATTATTTATATATACATGAAAGCTAATTATGCTAGATAAATGAAGAAATACCAATGAATTTTGGGGATTTGAGCTTAATTAGTCAATTTTGGAGTGATGAATATGAGATTCATCATCCCCCTATACTTAATCCATGCTCATCCCCAAGCATCTAAAGAAATGCAATGAGGTGAAATGAGATCGGGTTACATACCAAAACCATGAGTAGAAGGTGAAAATGGAGCTAAACCTGACCTTTGGATTATTAGTTTGGCAGAACTCCTATGAGAATTAGGGTTTTAAAATCAACAACCTCTAAGTTCTACACACCATTGTCACAGTTTCGGCACAGAAGTCATCTTAGAGCAATACTCTTCCCAAATCATATCCCATGAACATTGAACAATTGACTCATGTGTGTAAAAGGTTTTAGATCTTCCCATCTAGAATGCCGGACTACCATGAAAACCTCTCCTATAATAACTCATCCTCGAGGAGTCATGTATTTTCTTCTAAGGTCTGTCACACTGTGTTCACAATCGAGAAGAGAGAGAAAGTAGAAGAAGTGGAAAAGAACTGGAGGGTGACCAGTGTAGTCACCTCTCCTTGTGAAGTCGACCAGCTTAGCCAAGTCTCCACCAAGATCTACAGGTTTTCTTGAAGCTTGGATCTTTTTAGTTAAATATTTATTTGGTAGTTGGCTTCTCTTTGTTTGAATTTTTGTTTGTTCTGCATGGATCTTATTGTGCTCCCACGGATATGGAGTCTTTTTTCCGTACATGTTTTGGGGTCTTAGAAAAAATTGTGCCCAATCGTCCATGCCTTTTCCAAAGCTTTATTTCAATGCGTACTCCGGTCTTTAAATGTCCATGCTACCAGAAAAGAGACCCACACAGTCCTTCAAGACCCGGTCTGAGTTACGCTAAGTGTATAATGCGAGAGTATAAATTAATTCCCTATTCTAGTGTCATCCAGAATGAGGCGACCAGCTTAGACATTAAGAGTCAAACTCTGCGCATTGTCATGTGGAACTTAAAGAATTAAGTCAAAGACTTGAAGCTTCTAAAATCCTTTTTCTCGGTGAAGTTCCTCTGAAAATTAGATGGATTAAGGTCAAGTCCAAACACTCTCAGTTTCTGCTCATAACTCAGTTCAGAATCCAAGGTCATTTCGCAAATGCAAATGAATGTAATGCTGGATGAAGTGCATGAAGGATACGGGAAAAATCCTCAAGCGCATCATGGAAGCGTGATGATCGCATCGAATGCGATAGGGAGCGACTAGTCTCACTAGATGCTCGATGCATCGGAAATTAAAATTTTCTATGTGACGAAACCACATGATCCAAGAACACTTCTCGGATCGTTTCGTCTAAACCACAACTAATTAATAGGATTACCTCTTGAAGCGTGGTTGCGATAGAGTCTCTAAACAAAGAGACCTCCTAACTCAAGTCCGATCTGACGGAGGAGACGCTTGCGAGCGCATGGATGAGACGCGTGCTCTCGCAATCCATGTTGATGAACCAAGCCACAGATCTCTTGATCTCGACAATCGATATACAATGTCTTCTTCACGAGCAAAGCACGCTGAAGTAGACGGAGATCCATGAGCAGACGATCGGGCAGCATAACGACGACACTGCGACGATAGAGGATCTCTCTAGGGCATCCATGGTGGACGGCCACATGAGAGATAGAGAGAATGGACGTGTAGAGAGAAAGAGAGAGAGAGAGAGCATTCATCTATGTCGAGTGTCTTGAAGAGCAACGGGTGTCTCTTCTTATATAGGGTTTTGGGAGTCCATGGATCCCAATCCATGGACAACACACAATCAACGGATGAGATTGATTGTGTCCCTTTCAATGACTAGGATTGTTGTTGGTAAAACACAACAACAAGTGATTTAATTCAAATTAATTATCATTGATAAATCAATATAATTAATCTCAAATTAAATCAGTTTTGACTAGAGATAGGATAATGAGAAGAATAAACTAATCCCCTAAAATAAGGGGACGACTACCATCATCTCATGAGATCTCAATATCTCATGGGATTTCATTATCTCATGAGATCTCATTATCTCATGATTATATCATGATCTCTTGTCGATAATATTTTCACCAAAAAACAATTCCATGTTATCTTATGGAAAATATCAACCATGCCATTGAAATTATGTGAATCTCATTCACAACCCAAAACCAAATGTAATTATATTTTCAATTAATTGTTTAATGTAAATCCAATTCACATTAACAATTAATCAACAAATATAAATCACGATATGCTCTCTCTAATATATTTTAAATCACATTTATAATATATATTGATTAATATGGATAGTGCTATCCATATCCATGATAATTAAATCACATTTAATCATATTGAATCTCCTTTTCTCATGTGCCCAAATAACATGAATCACATTCACATTATTCATATCTTTAATAATTAAATCACATTTAATTATCTCAGATAACTCTCTTGTAATATAAATCAAATTCATATTATCCATGATAATTAAATCACATTTATTATCAATTTTTTTGATGCTTGGATACATATATCAATAATGAAATTATCCCTGAACTCTTTCAAAGATAATGCGCTTTCTCCGCGGATACTTGGAGATAAGGACAGGGCGATTGTATTGTTCCACGCATAGTGACTTGGATATTGGGATCACATCTCAAATCCACATCTCGGGCCTCCCATAGATGCTTGATTAAATCAAGACCGCAAATCTAATATTCTCATTGCATCTGAATCACATTCATATCAATGTCCAACATTTGGACCAAGATCAGATTACTTCTCTACTGAGAGGAGTCACTAAAATCCAGACCCGTTTCATCATTCCCTAGGAATGGAAGCGTCATGGTTATACAATCGTTTATGATCACATCACCCTCAGGTATTCCCAATACATGTACATCCTGCATACTGGAAGACTCAGAATAAACCCGAAGTATTAGATCAACTTTATAATGTCTACTTTAGGGTTTTATCAGTACGTTTCTCATTTGATCATTGGGAGTTGGTATCGATCATATACTTTCCAAAATCATATATCATACCTAGGTCTTGATCATATACTTTCCAAAAGTATATATCAAACCTACAAATTCAGTCAAACTTCCAAAGCGAGACAACCGTGCGCATGGAATTTTATTCTTCCCAATATCTCATGAGTGAGCTCATGTCTTCCAGTTCAGTAATGAACATGTATGATCCCTTTGAGAGATTGTATTACTTATATGTCATTGCATGCACACCAACACGCTGGTGTATAGACCTTGGTTATGTCATCAACCTATTGGTCTACCAAATGTACATACTCAGGCATATAGTAACACATCTATCTCCAGTCAGAGGATGCGTGCATGTATCGTGACAGCATATGATATAGGACTTTGGTTATCTCGATCTCATCAAGTCAACTCTTTGATCTAACTAATCTGACACCTCCGAATCTCTATTCCTATGCAGAGGACCTGCATCAAGAGGTCGATCAGATATCAGCCTATGTGAGAAAGGATTGCCATCTCCTGCTCAGGTTGGAGATCATCTCTTAGCAATCATTTGACGGTGCTTGATGAGTCCTCAATCAAACCCTTTAGATATTCATCCAAGCACCAGCCTCTATGATTCAATTATTGAATCAACAGCTGTATGATTATTAAGATGGCCATGGTACATAACCCTAATTGTACTAAGGGACCTATTATGCAAATTATTTATTCTTCATTTCAGATCAGGGAATGATATTTGCAATAACATTTATTGCATACTGGCTCGTCCTGGGCTCGCATGTCCAACAATCTCCCACTATCCCAAAGAGCCATTAATGGGCTAATCATTTAAACCTACACTCATGTGACAATCATAGGCTATTTAGAAAATAGCTAGGTAAGCTGATCAGTCACTCTGTTCCCGCGAGACTATGCCAAGTCCTTTTACGGCACTTGCATATCCCCAGTAACAGTGCTCGCATCTAATGCGAATGTTGCATATTATGCAACCAATACTCAATCTTGTCAGTTATAGTATCCTTGATACTATAGCTTAACAATTATTATAACCTGTATTTCCATAATCCTTATCAGAATACCCTTATTCCTGGAGATCTCTATCTCTAAAGTATCCAAAGTTAAGACGTTTTAGATCACTATCTATAAAGTCTTAATTTCTTGAAGATAAGACTTGGAGATCACTATCTCTAATGTCTTGTCATCTATGAAGATTTTGTTATTACTGCAATCAAGTGTTTTCTCTCCATAGTAGGATTAGCAACACTTTACTACTGCCACTGCATGGCAGATGTCTGGCTTTTGTACACATCTAGCATACACTTAGCTTCTTGAAGCTGATGCACAAGTGCAAGCAGTTCTAGCATTCACTTCCTCAACTCTTTGAGGTGATATCCCTTTAGATAGGTCAGTACCATATCTTAAGGGAAGAAGCCTTTTTTGGAATTTCCAGAAAATGGAATATGTCCAAGGTGTACTACTAATGTGACAGTCCCAATATCCTCTTCTCTTTGCTTCTGAACATCTTCAGAACTAAGATTAAAGAGGTATCCTTGAAATCATATTTCAAGATATAGAATAGCCAGTCTATAAAACACTTATTATCATCCTTATATCATTCCAAATGATTTGGATATTATCTACATTTAGCATGATGAACACAATGGCACTTCCACTAAGCTTCACATGGTACATCAAGATTCTATCATAACATTTATAATTTCATCAAATCTTATGTTCCAACTTCAAGAAGCTTATTTGAGTCTATAGATGGAGTTCTTCAACTTGTACACTTTGCTTTCCTCAACCATGAAGCCCTGTGGCTACTTCATGTGAATATCCTTAGAGAGGAAGGCAGAGGTGATCCGGTTATCAGGTAGGGATGGAATCAGCTTAAGCTCGACCCTTGCTCGGGATCTCTTCGACTCCCAGGAAACCAGAGAGCAGAAGGATTCTCCTCTCCTGGGTCCCCAACCGGGAGTTTGAGTAAGTACATGTTGCTCTCGTCATGTATGGTGCGGGTGAAGTAGTAGGATGAAGAAAGCTTCTTCCCCTGCTGCTCTTGACTGCTCGATCGTCGCCATTATCTGACTTTTCTCAAGCTGCTTTATCCTGCCGCTCTCGCTTGATCTGAACGTCTATCTACCAGCACTAACGCTATAAGAAGACCTTATCGCGGAGTCTACTTCTTAGCTGCTCTTAAAGTTAGAGAAGGACGTCCGACCCACCGGGATATTCATCAATAAAGGAGAGATAGGACTCCCCTGAGGTATTCCCACTCCTTTCAAGGAATAATCCTTCCCCTTCCGCCCCTGATATATAATTAGGTAGTCTGAGGTGCAGTTATTACGTCGATTCGACTTATCCAGCGAACTCTTCATCCTCCAGTCAAGCGGGATAGAACGGAAGCATCAGCCACGGGAAGGTGGTGTGATCGTGAGGTCATTCATAGAGGAACGCAATCTTGACTTTCATTTCGAAGATGTCAAAGCCAACTTGTGTAGCTATAGTCAGTAAAATTCTGATGGGTTTAAGCATGGTCACAGAAAGGCAAGTCTCATTGCAAGCAATATCTTCTCTTCTGGTGTGTAGCTTATGGCTACGGACAGTGCTTTGAAGGTCTCTACCTTCTCATTAGATTCCCTTTCTCTTGAAGATCCATAAACACCTTAACAGGTCTTACCCACATAGGTGGATCCTCGAGGGTCCATATACAACACTTGTATATGAAGTCTACCTTAGACTTTTATTGCTAACATCTATCTTTCCATGTCATGATCCTCAGAAGCTTCATTACATGAAGTCTGATCATTGTCATACTTAACCGACACATGGAATACATCCTCAAACTCATTTAAAGAGGTATTAATGCTTCATCTTTAATAATCCTTTTAGTTTTCGTTTGGAGCCTCATTATCATCTCAAGATTAAATGAGTTACTTTACTTCATTTTCATCATGATTCTCAAGAGAGTCATCCTCTAAGAATCACATTCTTAGAGATGAGATCTTTTTAGAATCTCAGGGTTATAAAGTAGGTATCCAATACCATCCTCTATTTTCCTAATGAAGTAGCACTCTCTAGTGCTCGATTCCAGCTTACTTGCATGGAATCTTATTAAGGATATATAATGTAGTCTCTACTACACATATATACCATGAAACTAAGATGAAATTATGCTTTCATCATTGATCAAATCATGTCACACATGATCAATTGTATCTTCCTATAACTCTATTGAGTTTAGGTGTGTTAGGAGGATTGAGATAGAAATGATATTCATATCTTCATAAGGTATTCTTTGAATTTATCTAACAGGTACAAGTTACCTAGGTTAGATCAAATTCATTTCATCTTTCTTCAGACTTTGGTTCCAAATCAAAATTATGAAATCTTTGAACATTTCAAAGGTTTCTTAGGTGAAGAGAAGAAATCTCATATCATACATACTCATCAATAGATATCACATATCCATAATGTTTATTATGATATAAATGATCCGCATACATCAATATGTATGAGATCTTGAATACCTCGACATTTAACACCATTCCCAAAGAAGGGTGTATTGGGCATTTTACTTTGAATGCTATATTCACAAGTATGTAAGATTTGAAATTTTTTAGACATTCTAAAGTTTCATATCTTACTAGTCCGTTGATCTCATCAACAAATATATGTCCAAAACTTGATGCCAGATCATTATCATATGATCTTCATCCTCCTATTGATTATTTAAGGTTCAACTTTCAGTATTAGAAATCTTAATGAACCATTCATTAATTTCTAATTTTGTGGAGTCCACTAGATGTTAGATTACTATCTGAAATATATCCATCATAACTCTTTATGATAGGTTTATTCCAGAATTCATGTTTATTTCCAACATTTAGAAATAAACAATGAGTGTATTCTAATATCTAGGTCATAGAGACATTCTCTAAGACTAAGGGCTCTCCCATTGAGAATATGAAGTTCATCTATCCAATAGAGATTGTTGCAACAATTGCATCAATATCCATGTGCATAACTATAAACCTTAAGATCAAATTTTCCAGTCTTCTAAAACGTATGCAACAATTGCAAGTGTCAATAGAAGAATGAGATACAATTATTAGATTTTAATCTTATCTTATAAGAAAGTCAATTCAATGATTAAATGTAGATTATTCTGGTGCTCTATCCGAGTCCTTCTCTAAGGATTCTAGACAGACTTGATAGTCATACTATCAACACACCAACTTATTGCAGTATTAGCATTCATCCAACTCTCTAGATGTCATATGGAAGTCATAGAAGTAGGTCAACTCTTTGACTTTCCTTCTTACTCGGGTCCGAATCATGCTTCCACTGCGCTCCCTTTATCTATAAACAACATTGCTTAAGAATAAGGATCTCTTATGTTAAATTCAAAAGAATTCAATGTAAGAGCATTTCAACATTTATACATGCTTCATTAAATTCATACAATATGAATATTATGAAGCCTCATGAATGACTAGAGTATAGACAGTAGAATGATGACACTCATCATGTCTACATCCATCTAGACTCTCAAAAACATTGGTTCAGGTAGGTATTCAAATATTTTGAATATGTCATCTCTTATAGAGCGACCATTCTGCATGATGCAGTGAACCATGTCATTCATGATTAAAATGTCGAGAGCACATATGCATGCCAGAACATCTTCTTAGGGTTTTATAAGGATTAATTGAAAATTACGATCATCATCGACATATCACTTCCAAAGTACACTCGATGAAAGATAAAGACTATAGAGACATACAAACCCTAAGGTGATGTCTAATAGTCTTATTTAATTGTCATTCCTCATTATGTTGAGGAAACTTGCACATTGCAACCACATACATTATGTGTACAATTGCAAGTACAATATCTGGATCATGAGTCCAATCCATGATATTTTACTGGTTATTATTGAGTATAACATTGAGTGGGTTTTATGAAGGACTATCTGAAATAAGAAATTTGCATAAGTGTATATATATTATATATACATATTTTACTTTGATTTAGGAGTTTTTATATCAAAGTTCTTCTGCCTTGTCAACATTGAAAGTTCACTCCCTTAATCACTTTCAATGTAAGAGATATACTTACCATTATATCTCAAACAAGATCTGGGATCTCCTTCCTTATCTTTGTCACATCCCAATAATATGAGAACCTGCAACTCGGATAAAAAGAAGCGGGGAACACATTCCACCTTGCAAGTCTAACTTGCATCTCCCAATTCGGTCTTTAACACCCGGGCCCACCACCCCTAAGGTGATGTTGACCCGTCATTAATTGAACCAACCGTCAACATGCTTAATACTCGCTATACGCAATCCAATATCACCCCAATAATATGAGGACCCGATATTGGGGTCACTACGTTTACGTCCTTACTCTTTCGAGAAGAGAAGAGCCCGATCCACATGGATTGTATGCAGGAGCTGTCACTTCGGACAGACGTCTCCTACATACAATATCTGGCGACGGAACCCTTCGCCTTGATGGAAGATCATGGATGTCACTTATGTGATCCTCCATATCATATTCAAATTCTAATTAATCATTATGAATCATATTCATTATGATTAATTCTTTCAAGGGAAATAACATCTCTATTCATAATAGAGTGTTTTAATTTTAATTGGATTCCAATTAATCTAATCATATTAAATTAATGATCCAATTAATATCCAACAAACATTCTTAATTGTTACTTGAAATATGGTATTACCTCAAATATGTATTATTTTGAATTTTTATAATTAGAAAATACATCATGATCTCTCAGGCATCATTCGTTCCCTACCCATTGTCATGGCCAGTACCGGTGGGAGGGGGGACGAACCACAACTGGTGCGACCTGCTACCCCAGCGATCCCCGACTAGACACCATATCCACCTCAGGAAAAAGCAATGCCGAGTCAATCACTTTGTACTTGAGATGATCATCGGTTTTTCAACCGAAATTATACCATATAATATTCATCAAAACTATTTTGATAATATTATAAGGAGATTTGCTAAACAAATCCCCAATCCTAATCAAGAAACAAGGTTTTGCATGTAAAAGTTTTCCTACAACTATGGATAAACTAGAGTTTTCATGAAAACAAAGTTTGTTGGAAATTTCATATTAACCAATTGTGATCAAGATCTAATCTAATCATTCATCGGTTGAGGCAATGCCATTTAAGGGAATAAATATTGTTCTAATATTTCTCAAATATTATCCACAATTATTCCAGGAAATTAACTATTAATTTCACAATTTTTCTTAAACGACAATCACAAGGTTTCGGATAATGATGCAATTTCCAGCAGTGACCCTCACTAACTAAAAATATCATATCTCATTCATTTTAAATCCAAATTAAGCAAAAACAAATTCCAGAGATTGATAACTTGATTTAAAAACGGAACTATGTGATAAACACGCATTTCCAGGTATTTTAAAATCGTAATTAACATCTTAATTACGTCTCTAATCGCCATCCCCGAAACAATGGATATATGGTCAATAAAACGATCATATCTTGAGCAAACGAAATCCAAATTACGCAAACTCAAATCCTACTATTTCCTTAATTAATGGAAAACAGTATCCAATTTAAAATTTTGTATTTAACATTTTAAACAGGGCCGAAATGTTATCACAAGACATGACTGCGAAAATTGAAATGCTAAAATTTTCACGAACACAAACGAGCCCAAATTTTCGTAGGTTCATGGATCTCATCCAAAACCTTCGACAACCTGACTTTGATATCACTTGAAGGATACGGGAAAAATCCTCAAGCGCATCACGGAAGCGTGATGATCGCATCGAATGCGATCGGGAGCGACTAGTCGCACTAGTTGGTAGATGCAACGGAAATAAAAATTTCCTATGTGACGAAACCAAATGATCCAAGAACACTTCTCGGATTGTTTCATCTAAACCACAAATAAGTAATAGGATTACCTCTTGAAGCGTGGTTGCGATCAAGTCTCTAAACAAAGAGACCTCCTGTCTCAAGTCCGATCCGACGGAGAAGACGCTTGCAAGCACATGGATGAGACGCGTGCTTCTCGCTATCCATGTTGATGATCCAAGCCACAAATCTCCTGATATCAAAAAACGAGATAGACGTCTTCTTCACGTGCAAGGCACACTGAAGTAGACCGAGATCCATGAGCAGACGATCGGGCAACATAACGACGACGCTGCGACAATAAAGGATCTCTCTAGGGCATCCACGGTGGACAACCACATGAGAGATAGAGAGAATGGACGTGTAGAGAGAAAGAAAGAGAGAGATCATTCATCTATATCGAGTGTCTTAAAGAGCAAGGGGTGACTCTTCTTATATAGGGTTTTGGGAGTCCATGGATCCCAATCCATGGACAACACACAATCAACGCATGAGATTGATTGTGTCCCTTTTAACGACCAGGATTGTTGTTGGTAAAACACAACAACAAGTGATTTAATTCAAATTAATTATAGTTGATAAATCAATATAATTAATCTCAAATTAAATCACTTTTGACTAGAGATAGGATAATGATAAGACTAAACCAATCCCCTAAAATAAGGGGAAGGCTACCATCATCTCATGAGATCTCATTATCTCATGATTATATCATGATCTCTTGTCAACAATATTTTCACCAAAAAACAATTCCAAATTATCTTATGGAAAATATCAACTATGCCATTGAAATTATGTGAATCTCATCCACAACCCAAAACCAAATGTAATTATATTGTCAATTAATTGTTCAATGTAAATCTAATACACATTAACAATTAATCAACAAATATAAATCACAATATGCTCTCTCTAATATATTATAAATCACATTTATAATATATATATGATTAATATGGATAGTGCTATTCATATCCATGATAATTAAATCACATTTAATCATATTGGATCTGATTTTCTCATGTGCCCAAATAACATGAATCACATTCACACTATTTATATTTTTAACAATTAAATCACATTTAATTATCTCAGATAACCCTCTTATAATATGAATCAAATTCATATTATCCATGAAAATTAAATCACATTTAATTATCAATTTTCTCGATGCTTGGATACATATATCAACAATGAAATTATTCCTGAACTCTTTCATGGATAATGTGCTTTCTCTGCGGATACTTGGAGATAAGGACAGGGCGATTGTATTGTTCCAAGCACAGTGACTTGGATATTGAGATCACATCTCAAATCCAGATCTCAGGCCTCCCATAGATGCTTGATTAAATCAAGACCGCAAATCTAATCTTCTCATTGTATCTGAATCACATTCAGATCAATGTCCAACATTTGGACCAAGATCAGATTGCTTCTCTACTGAGAGGAGTCACTAAAATCCAGACCCGTTTCATCACTCCCTAGTAATGGAAGCGTCATGATTATACAACCGTTTATGATCACATCACCCTCAGGTATTCGCAATACCTGTACATCCTGCATACTGGAAGACTCAGAATATATCCGAAGTATTAGATCAACTTTATACTGTCTACTTTAGGGTTTTATCAGTAAGTTTCTCATTTGATCACTGGGTGTTGGTATCAATCATATACTTTCCAAAAGCATATATCATACCTAGGTCTTGATCATATACTTTCCAAAAGTATATATCAAACCTACAAATTCAGTCAAGCTTCTAAAGCGAGACAACCGTACGCACGGAATTTGATTCTTCCCAATATCTCATGAGTGAGCTCATGTCTTCCGGTTCAGTAATGAACCTGTATGATCCCTTTGAGAGATCGTATTACTCATATGCCCTTGCATGCACACCAGCGCGTCGGTGTATAGACCTTGGTTAGGTCATCAACCTATTGGTCTACCAAATGTACATACTCAGACATATAGTAACACATGTGTCTCCGGTCAGAGGATGCATGCCTGTATCATGACAACATACGATATAGGACTTTGGTTATCTCGATCTTGTCAAGTCAACTCTTTGACCTAACTAATCTGACACCTCCGAATCTCTATTCCTATGCAGAGGACATGCATCAAGAGGTCGGTCAGATATCAGCCTATGTGAGAAAGGATTTCCATCTCCTACTCAGGCTGGAGATCATCTCTCAGCAATCATTTGACGGTGCTTGATGAGTCCTCAATCTAACCCTTTAGATATTCATCCAAGCACCAGCCTCTATGATTCAATTATTGAATCAACAGCTGTATGATTATTAAGATGGCCATGGTACATAACCCTAATTGTACTAAGGGACCTATTATGCAAATTATTTATTCTTCATTTCAAATTAGGGAATGATATTTGCAATAACATTTATTGCATAATGGCTCGCCGTGGGCTCGCATGTCCAACAGTGCAAGTGCGAGAAATGCAGACACACATTTTTTTGTTGAGATTTTTTTGCGAGGATTTTTTATGAAAAAATAAATAAGAAGCCATTTTTTTAATTTTGGTTACACAAAATTGGACATAGTCAGTGTTAGTTGCAAAACTTTTTTTTTAGTTTTTACAAGTTAGTTACCCATCCCGTAAATACATATAGACTTACGCGAAAGTGCAATCTATAGATAAAATATATACACAATATATATACACCCCCTATACTTAGCGAGTGTTATGTCCTCAGAGCACAAGAAGCGTAGAGAAGACATATCTTGGGCTAAGCGTAAGAGAGTGAAAAAGAAAAAGAAAACAGAGATCGTCCCGCCCCCTATACTTAGGCTATGAACAGTCTAAGTATAGAAGAAGGGTGAAAAATGAGGCAGACGAGGATGTGGAATTTGAATGAGGAGAGTATATATAGTGGGCATCAGGTCCCCCTATACTTAGGCTCTAGTTAGCCTAAGTACATAAGAATGGTGAGAATGGGGTTATCAAGAGAAGGATTGGATAAGGAGAGTGGTATATACAGATGGCATCGATCCCCCTTATACTTAGGCCTTGGCCTAAGTAGAGGATGAAGATGTACAAGGGGACCAATGGGGTCGAGAGGGAGGGAGGGTTGCTGATGATTAAGGAGGTTTTTAGCAGGTCTTTTTGTGAGCATGTGGTGGGAGATCGTAATGATAGGAAGAAGATGAAGTAGGTGATTTCCCAACTATCATCAGTGTCATCCTCAGAAAAATCATGCCAGAGAGTAGATGAAGCGTATGAATCAGACGATACTCAACCATCGTCAGAGTTATCCTCAGAAGAATAATACTTGAAGGTGGAGGCACTCTAGATATTCTTGTTCTTAAGTTGCTTTATCAAGTTGCGCTTAGTCTTAGGATCAAGTGATTCGTCCTCGGATGATGAGTACTCTGAAGCATCAGTCTCAGTCAGCTCATACGAGATTATTTCAGTATATTTAATTAAGCCCGAAGAGTCGGCTCTTGAGGAATAGTAGTGAGGGACAAGAGTCATCCAATGGGGGTCGATATTTGGTTGCTTTCTTAGGTAGGGATTCAGAGCCACTAAACTAGCCTCACTCATAAGGATTATCTTATCCATATCTGATGAGGAATTATCAGAAGATTTCTTTTCCGGCATGTCGAAGGAGACTTTCTTTCTAGATGAAGGAGCAACCGGAATGGGCATTTTGGTTCGCATTATTTGTGAAGGTGCTGGTCTTGGGAGTGAGGTGTTGACAATTGAGTCTCTAGATGAGTAACGATAAATATTCCTCCCTGGTCAGTGCACGTCCCGCGTATTTGTCCTTATTATCTTAATGTTGGTGCACTCCTGAGTTGGATCGATTTAGTTAAGATGTTCAGATAAGATCATGTCTGACTCAGGGTTAGCCCATGCATATGTTTCAGGATCACCATATAAGAGGTCATGTATTCAGTGTTCCTCTATAGGATCTGTTATAGCAGCGGGATATGGAAGAGTGGGGAGAGTCTCTAAACCAATGGTCAGCTCAACAACCGCTATCTCAGGTGTAGCAGCAGGGTAGGGCTCTTCTACCATTTGGTGGTTACAGCCATTGATGGCTTCGTGGGTCACCTCAGAATATCATGGTTCCTCAAAGACTGGATAAGATCGAAGTACTCCCAATATTGTAAAATTGATTTCTCGAGTCTCACACTCTATAATTGCCTTAGATAAGGCTAAGAATGACTTTCCGAGAATGATTGGAGACTGGGTGAATTCTCCTTGATGCTCAATATCAATGATCGTGAAGCCCAACTTGAGCAGATCACCTCGGAATGTAACGATGACTGAAATGGTTCCTCTTCGCTGCTTTATTGATCGATCATCTAGTTGAACGATCTCTCTTATCTTACTGATAGGTCTGGGTTTGAGCTTGTCAAATACAGAGGTCGGGGGAATATTGATTGGTAAGTCGTCATCGATTCTAACATGGGTAAATATTGTATCTTTGATTCCACAGTCAAATCTGGGCAATCGCTTTACTCTGCGGCTCTTGGTCTTTCTCCTCAACACCAAGGAGGTGGCCATTGACAAAATATGTCTTTAAGTTCTTGTTCTCTTCCTACCCGACTTTTTGACATTAATTTACTTTTTACAAATCTTTCTAGGTCGAGGAATTGTTCAATGATTGATGAATCTCCATTTCATCACCTTTATTCTATCATTTTGGCCTTAAAAACCCTAGCCGATGCATGTAAATAGCATTAATTTGTACAAAATAGCATCCATTATTTATTACATTTATTATATAAATAATACTGGTTAATGCCAAAATTATATAATAAAGAGAAGAAAAGAAAAAGAAATAAAATATTGAAAATATTTTATGATCCTAACCCCGAGATCAGGTCCAAAAGGGAGTTGGTCGACAAGAAATAAAACAAGGGAGATAAGGGCCAAAATAGAATAAAATTCTTATTTATTCATTCTTTAATTATGCATTTTGACTCCTATTTTATTCTTCGCTATTTATTCATCAAATGAAGAAACTGTGAACATACAAGTTGTAGATAATAATGTAAATAAAAATACAAAATTGAATTTGTACAAAAATAATACACAGTGTACCTTTTATGCACAAAAAAGCCAGAAACCAAACTTTACAGACACATATCTTTCAAATAAAAACTCAAAACATGTCAAAATCATCTCTAATTGTATATAACTTTTCACGAGCTATTTAATGGTGGTGCTTTTATATTTTTTGAAGTTACTGTGTGAAAGTTAGGTTTTTGACCCACATTGTACATTATACCAATTAAAATATTCATTTTATTCATTATTTATTGTTTCCATAAACTTTTATTTTTATCATTTTATAAATATTACTCATAACACATGTGCATAGTAAAATTAAAATAAAATCAAAAAGAAAAGGGAAAATAAAATACACATGTGTACAATACATAGGTAAAACACCTATAAATATACCTATATAATATACTTACTTATTTATTTAGATGTACAAATTACATCATAAAATAAAATAAAAATATATTTACACTCACAAAAATAAGTTATATATATAATAAAAGAATAAAGTAATAAAATAAAATATATAAAATAAAAATAAAAATGCACAAAATATAGATGAATATACCTATAAACACACTAATAAAAATTAACTACTAATAAATAAAGCCAAAAAATAAATCAAAATCAAAATAAAATACTACATAAAATAATAAACATTTTTTATTTTATACTCAAAAATAATAAAATAATTTACTATTTTAAATTAATTATTTTCGAATAAAACTTGTTTTGTCGTTTAGCGGCTGATGTAGAGCAATAGGGACGCATCAAATGTTGACCGAGGTCAACTGACCCATCTGTTCTGTATTTGAAGCACACCTGTCTCCTCCCCGATTTTTCGCCTTTTTTACCGAGCATCTCGTCCATCTATCAACCTCGCTTTCTGAAGATAAAATGATCATGGATCATCAGAGATCCACACCACCCCCTTTGATAACCTAAAAACACGATCGATTCTTTGATTTTCCACGATCAATAAGGGTGCGTCACAATGTCTATAAATAAATACCTCTGCTTCCTTCTTCAAATTTGGTCAACTTTTAATCCTCTTCCACCCCAGCCTTCGGCCTAGAAAGCCTCTTCGTGACAGGGAGAAGCTCCTGGAGGTTTGAGCGGGTTTAAGAAGGCGGGGTTGCACCCACGACCGCCGTCGCTAGCGACCTCTGCCCCCTGGTGTGAAAACCAGATACGAGCCGTGCTTGTTATTCATTTTTGGTAGCTTTTTCTTCCCGTGTTTTAATTCTGTAGTTAGATTAGAGTGTAGGTGTTAGAATTAGGTTTAAATCGATCATCCCGTACTTCGCCGAAGTCGAGCTCCGGCGAGCTCCTCCGCGCGTCTTCATCGCCGCTCCGCCACTCTAACCGCTTCCATCTTCATTTTTATCGCCTCCCGATCATTCTCCGTACATCTAATCCTCCAGGACCACCTAGGTTCTACAAATCAAGGGTTCCCTCCGCCGCTTCGTCAGAATCCTCTCCATCCACCATTTTTTTGTGTATCCAGCTTTAAGTTCGATTGAGGAGAATCCCCTCGAGCCGCGTTTCCTCCCCTTGCAGGTTAGGCGCGCAATGAAGCGTCGGGAGCCGATCTTGAAGACCGCCGGAGGTACCTGGGGCTCCTCACCTTCCCCGACCTCGCTGAGGAGCTCCAGTCACCTTGGCGCCATTCTGATGCCTCCAGGAGATAGAGGGACCTTCCAGGAAGCCGTTGGGACCCCTTGGAGCAGCGAAGTCCACCGGAGGAGGGAGATCTCACCGGAAGAATCTCTCCCAGGAGTGTGTTCTTCCCTGTTCATCGACCATGCCTCTCCACCGTTGGATGAAGAAGGTGCCCCCAGTTTTGAAAAGAGACGTTGGATCGAGCCACGTGTCAACCGTCTGATCGCGTCTAGCAATCTAATCCGTGTCGTCCATCGCCCAAGCGCCATCAACCGTTGAGGAGTGGTCACGTGTATAAGTGAAACCATCCAGATCATCCGCCAGCTCTTTATTAGGGGTAAATTGCATATCTAGCCCATGCTTTTTTTTGATTTATTATTTAGTCTTGTAAACAAAAATTAAAGTGTTAAATAATTTGGACAATTTGCAACTAGGTCCATGTACTTATTTATTTGCATTTCGGTCCAGTCCACGTCACACGTGCTGTCCCACGTGAGGTGGTAAAATTGCATGTATACCCTTGTGGGTTTGTGTATTTATAAAAAGTCCAATAAATTAGAATTAACATTATATATTTTTGTGAAATTTGCATAGAGACCTTGAGTTTTATGTATTTGTAACTCGGTCCCTGCTAGCATCACGTGCAATCCCCATGTGACGGTGGAAAATTTGCAAGTTTACCCTGGTGGGTTTTCTAATTGTAATTTAGTCATTAAAAATTAAATAAACATTGTATATTTTTGGTATAATTGCATAGAGCCCATGATGTTTATTTTATTTGCACTTATGCCCCTACTAGGACATATATTTTGGTAACTTTTATCTATTTATTAAAAATAGCTAACTTGGTCCAAAAAATCAACAAAAATAGGGATAAATGCTTTATGTCTTGTAGATTCAAGCCCATATTTTAAATTGGCATTTTTTTGCATTTCATCTATTTATTAAAATTAAAAAGAAGCCTAAATAATCCTTGTCTAACTTATAAAATACCAAAAAAATATAAAATATTTTAAAAAAATCCAAAAAATATATGATGCTTTGATATTTATTGAGTACAGAAAATAAAAACCCCTAAAAATAAGAAAAAAAATAAAAAAATCAAAAAGCTCCAAAATCCAACAAAAAATATAAAAATTCTACAAAAATACCAAAAATATTTTTTCTACTTTATAATTATCTATATATTATTATTTATCTATGAAAATTAATTTGGGTAATTTTGGGATTTATTTACCATTTTTAAAACCCAAATCAACTTCGGATTATTTATTAATCCCTTATTTGGGATAATTTTGACTTTAAAAATACATAAAAATCAGTAAAAAATCCAGAAAAATAACAAAAATGAGAAAATTATAAAAATCACAAAAATATATTATTTTTGACTATTTTTACATATTTTTATCTATATAGTATCTATATACACCTTATCTTGTATTTATACATTTACATATATATTGTATTTAAATCAAAAAGAAAATATAAAAAATATACAATATAAAAAGAAAACACAAAATTAAAAAATAAAAATTAAATAAAAAAATTATAAAATAAAAAAACCCACATAAAGAATTATACAAATCAATGACTTGATTGTACATAGATAACCATAGGTTACCATTTTGCTCTTTGTGGTTCGACCTCTACATGCTTGCCTGCTATGCATTTTATGGTAGAGAAAATAAATGTTAATTCACCTTTTTGCTACTGATTGCTTTATTCATTATCGTGGGTTAATTGCTGCATAACTGAAGATTTTCACCACGGGTCGCCAGAACGACTGTGTCTCCGCCTTGTGTGAGACATACTTAGACTCGTGACGGTTATTTTTCTCAATTATCAATGGCATGTATCAAGGGAAGTTAAAAAATAAACCTTTTATGCAGTGCTTCCCTTAGAATAGGATCCAGATTCCTCAAATCCTCTCCACTTTCAATTTTTATGGTTTTTTCTGGTTTTTAAATTTTTTGGATGTCTTTGATTTTTTTATTTTTTGGTCATTTTTGTGTGGGTGTGTAGATGTGGTTCTGTAGATGAGGAGGGGTTTTGATATGCCGGATCATAATCATCCTTAGGGTGCACAGTATTTGTGAATATATGTGTGTCCTCTGGATTTTCACCCTGCGATCTAATCCTTTCAGTCTCCATTTCCTTACCCGAGCTGGCATAAAATGAAATTAGTTGATCAGTGAAACTTCTAAATTTATCCTCAATTAATTCATATTTCTTAATAATCCTCGAAATTTCATCCTCTAAAAAATTTTCATGATCAATCATGGGAGCAGTCTTTTTAATTAGAGGATACTAAGAATTTAAGGTTTCATACTCAACATACTACGACTCTTGCATGTAATGCTCAGTTGAGTAGAGCCCATTTCCATGTTTATGATTGGTCGGATCCTCATATCGTGGAATCATACATGGTTCATGTGTGTTGATACCATCAGTCAAGTCCTCTGTATGTGCAGGTTGTCTGAAGGAGTGATATGGAGGTTGGTCAATAGGGATTTGATTGTCGTGGTTAATCCAATACTGATGATCATTAGGTGCGGTCCTCTCCATCTGGTTTGGTTTATCCATCGTGTTATTCCCTAAGGTCCAATTTAGATTAGTATCCGTGAAGTGTTGACCTATCTCAACATTATGACGAGGAGAGAATGTAGTCGGTTGGAATAGTTGTCTCGGCCGATCATTGGTCCCAAAAGTGGTTTGATCTTCAAACGTTTCGGCGAAAACTTGGAAATAAGATGGGTTAGCCGAGTATGAAGTCTGATCATGTATAGAACAAGTCTGGGGAGGTGGGTAATATGAAGAATTGGAGAATTCAATTGGATGATCAGAGTAACAGGAATTTATACAGTAGGCTGGATTCATCCGAGGGCCAGAGTTTTCCGTAAATGTTGGAGGATGTCTGAAGAAAGAGGATTTAGAAGACCGAGGTTTGATAGAGAAGAATTCATTTTCAAAATAAATTCATTTTGCATCAGAAAAATACCAAAAATTCAGGGTACCTTAAATTTCATTAGTTCACATTCTAGCTAAGTTTGAGAATTTTTGGACATCATTTGAGAAAATTTGTAGTTTGACCCTTGAACATTTCCAAAATTGCATTTAAAACACAAAAAATCTCCTTGAAAACATAATGACTTTATCGTTTGAAAATTGACCTAAGGATAAAGGGGCATCCATGTGTTCGACCTTGGGCTTGCCCAAGTAAAATAAATTCAACTGCTTTTGCACTAATTGGATATTAATTTAGTGATCTTTTTTATTAACCCTTAATTGTCTGACTACAACGTAATTCTACATAATTAGCAAGGGCAATTTTCGAGTTTTTCAGGTAATGAAATTTTGCTCTTTGATTACACACTTTTATCTCATTCAATCTCAATTCTTCAATCCTTGTATGAAGTGATCTAATCTCATCCCGATTAGTAGTGAAAGATCCTTGAATATTTGATTCTAATTCTGCAACCCTAGGTTCAAGTGACTCTAGTTCCTTCGATAAATCGAGAATCTCTTTGCTTTGCCAATCTCGGATCACAGGTTTTGAGAACTTTAAGGAAGGAGGCACATCTATGGAAAGGTTTGCCCGATTAAATTGCAGTCGTTAAAGCCGCATCAGTTATATCATTAAATCCCTATTTGTCAAGACATAAAGTTTCGATGCGAAACATTAGTAGAGTTTTTTTATTTCCCACAACATAACAAAATTGGATAATGATCCAAAAAAATTTGCCAATGTTTTGAAAATCGTACGTGGATACAAGTTTAGTATGGCTATGTTTGCAAAAATTCGATCAAGAATCGCCCATGAATCTGATTCTACTTCTCCAAATCACCTGAATTTGATTTCTTTGTCCTTGACTTGAATTAATTCAAAGTCATTTGCCATTTGTGGAAGATTGTCATACTTTTCTAAAGGGGCAAATGAGACCTTACTTTCCCTTCTAATTAAGTTGAAATCCCCCACGAATAAAATGTAGGGAAATCCACTAACTCAATAGATGTAAACTACATGTATCTTGCTATCATCACTCTTGTCCTGAACGCAGAACGGAATAGATCATCACATATCTCGATCATCTGAAACTTGGAATCAACCCGACCTGATAAGATGCCACATGTTTTTATATATGGATTGGAGTGCCAGATGAAAATCTCCCAATTGATTCCTAAATGGTCCGGAAGATTCAATCCTCTGATGTTCCACGGAAGACAGTTTGAGCTCATCTTATTTATTCGCTAAATGTTATTTTCTATCAGGTTTTTGTTTTTCTGCTTCTACTTAGAAACTTTCCGTGAAAATATCTCTTTCTGTCGGATTTTCGAACCGAATTCGAAAAGATCCAGTAATTTTTCTGTCCTCAATGTAAAGTTTGGCGAATCCAATCCCATCAAAATCGAAGTTTGATAAGGTAAGGGAGACGAGGTACCTTAGTCATGGCTTCTCATGGCCTGAGGGGAGATGATCGGGTCGGGTTCCTCATCGTCTGAGTCCAGCTTTTTAAGATTGAATGATGGCGGTGACGCACCCTCGATGTTGACAACCGAAGAAGACATCAGGCTCTTGATATACTTAAGTACAGAAGGGTTAATTTTCTGTTCCATGTTTTGCATCCACTCTATCGCTTGTTCGATCTTTTGATTTATCGAGCTCCCCCATGACCTTTCGAACCTCCACTGACGACGGACCGCGATGGGATGGGAAGGGATCGATATTCAGATTTACCTTTTCCATGGTTTCAGATTTCATGAAATATTGGTAAAATTTCGTCAAAATTTTGGTTTCGACATAGGACAGAAACTTCAAACAAAATGCCGATATGAAAGCTTTCCTTCACAAATGTTGCTAATACGCTGATACTTCTTCAGCCCTCTTCACACTGAATGATGGTGACCATTTATAGAACCTTTCTGCTTGAGATCCATCGCCTCTTCTTTTATAGCATAACACCTCATTTTCAATGCCCCCCATCAGCTCGATTCTGCTACATCAATTTCCAGAAATAAATAGTGCAGGCTGATTTCTGTGATGAGCAATTTGGAACCGGAGTATCCGATTTATCCAAAAAAAGATTCGAGCAAAGTGTTGTCATCAGAGGTTGATGATGTGATGAGTTTTCCCCTCTAGTCCTTCTCCATATACCTTTCAGTTAACCGGGTAAGAGATAGAGCATGATTTTATTTTCGAGTCCACAAGTTGCCTGAATAAGTTCATCAAGACCCAATCTTGAGGATTGATCTGCAAATGGAGTGGGACATATGTTAGGATGTTTTGAGGTAGATGTCCAAAGAACGGTGACAACCTGAAATTGGTTGTAAATCAAATCCATCTTTTGATCTTTGGGTATTTCATCTTTGGTCAATATCGAAGCATCTTCGAATTTGGTTCTATTTGCCCGACCGGATTTTCCAACAGTAGCTTGTTTCCCTGAGCGTTTAACAACATTCCTTTGTTTAGAAGGAATCATGATTGATCGATTCAGGTAGGCAGGTGGTAGGTGTTAGGATTAGAGTTAAATTAGGATTATGAATCTTAATGAGATTGAACTCCTAATCTTAATACTAGTTGAGTTGTATTATATTTATTCTTCTATTGGGAATAGGACTATGATGTTGTAATTGGCTATATATAGAGGGGGTGGAGGCATTGCATCTACACCACAATAAGAGAGAATACCACAAGAGAAGAGAGAGAGAGGTGAGAGAGTGAGGTAACAGATAGTTGTACTCGTTCTTCTTATAATGAATTTTCTTCTCCAGTGGTCGTGAGAGGTGAGCGACCATCGTTATATCTTGTTATTCTTTCTTTCACGTGCATCCGTGGGGGTGGTCGATTGCACATCCATATTCGAGGGTTCATCTGGTATCCAAGTAGAGATAATACCGACGGGTCATGTCCCATTAACTGATATCAGAGCTTGGTTCGATGACAGCGAGGGGTACGATAGGAAAGCAGATGGAAATTTTTTTATCGAGGGGTGCATTGTTCTCCGTGGAACCCTTCAACGAGAAAACTGACTTCACCTTATGGCAACAAACGTGTGAAGAACATACTCACGCAAGGACTTGCGAAAACTCTCAAGGATAAAAAAAAAGCCATGGAAGATGAAAGAGGAAGAGTGGAAGGAGATGAGGGATCTCGCGAGCAGTACAATACAACTGTTCTTGGAAGATAATACTCTTCGCGAAGTCATCGGCTTGGATGATCCAACGAAGGTTTGGATAAATCTCGAGGAACGATACAAGTCCAAATCTTTAACAAACCAGCTATTGACAAAAAAGCTCTATGACCGAAGGGAAAAAGCTTGAAATGCACATAGATGAATTCAACAAGAGCCCGACATATGTGCTCACACTTGAGAAGAATGTGAAAGGAAAAACTCAATTTAAGGAGGAGGCTAAGGCATTGATCTTATTGAGTTACCTTCTATCTTTCTACGATCATAGTGTGACGACTTTACTACATGGTAAGGAGACCATCACATTGGACGAGACAGTTGCTTCGATGCTTATGAACGAATCTCAACAGAGGTCGACAGATGAGGCAAGAGCTGATGAAGATCATGGGCTGGCAATTGAGGGTAGACGCTAAAGATCAAGGGTGATAAGATTTAGAGGTCGATCCAGGTCGCGAGGTCCGATCATATGCTTCTATTGTGACAAGGAGGGTCACAAAATAACCGATTGTCCGAGATGTGAGAAGGAGAAAGGAAAAAAGAAGGTTAGTGACTCTAAATCCTACCAAGAGGATTCCACTGCAGTCTGCGAGGAAGACTTGCTAGCGTACTCTAGGGAGATGAAGGTAAATTCAAGATGGATTTTGGACTCAGCATGTTTAGATTACATCTGCTCATCCAGGGAGTACTTCAGTACATATCATGCATGTAGTGATGACTAAGATGAGAGGTGGAGAGGTTCACCACATCAAGGGGATTGGACCGGTCAACTCCACATGTTTGATGGAGTAGTGACAAAACTGACATGTGCCGTATACATTCCTACGGTCAAGAAGAATCTGATTTCACTGAGAACGATCGAGTCATGAGGACATCGAGTCACCGTTGAAGGAGAAGTTCTCAGAGTGAGAAAGGGAGCACGGTTGATGATGCGTGGGACAAGGATGTCGAACAAGATGTATAAGCTCGAGGGAAGGGTCGTGACAAGTAATGGAGCTCCAGTTATTCCCAGGATGAGTAGTATGATGAGAAAGCGTCAAGTTATCAGCATCTCTACTTTAAAAGCGCGCACCAAGGAGAAGCAAGTGCGATTCTCTTTACCAGAGGATGTCAGCACAATCTCTAGTCATGAGAGATTTGTGGTATCACATTATGAGGCACAATGCTGAGTTGTGCGAGTGTCCGAGAGGGGGCACGTCGACGACACCCAGTGACGGGTGCATTACCTAGAGTTGGTGAGATCCTTTTAACGAGACCTGCATATGATAATGATGGCCTAATGCAGACTCAAGACAATGAAGAGATCGTGACAGAATTTAACTCAAGAGGGAGATTGTTAAGATTAGAGCTAAATTAGGATTAAGAATCCTATTGGGATTGAACTCCTGATCCTAATAGTAGTTGAGTTGTATTATGTTTATAATTCTATTGGAAATTGAACTATAGGGTCGTAATTGAGATATATATGGAAGGGGATGGAGGCCTTGCTCTATACCGCAGTAAGAGGGATTATCACAAAAGGAGAGAGAGAGAGGTAACAGAGAGAGTTGTACTCGTTCTTCATATAGTGATCTTTTTTCTCTGGTGGTCACGAGAGGTGACCGGTCATCTTTATATCTGATTGTTCATTCTTTCACGTGCTTCTGTGGTGACGGTCTATTGTGCATCCGTATCCAAGGGTTCATCTGGTATCCGAGTAGAAGCAATATCGACGAGTCATGCCCCATCAGTAGGAATGATCCTTACCATGCTTAAATTTCTCGACGCTCATTCCTGCTTCATGAGATTTTTCCTTCAATCACATCTTGCCTTGAAACCGTGAAAACCCATTTTGGGGAGAGGGTGAATGCTCGCTATAGAGTTTGATAACTTCCAAGCGAAGAAGAGAACAGTTTGGAAGCAAAATGTAGGAGTTGATCTACCCACCAAACCAAAAGAAGCAAGGGGAAAGGGAAAGAATGGAGATCTTACTTGAGAGTAGAGAGAGGAAAAAGGAGGAGCGTACCTAGCGAGAGGAAGGGGACTGAGTTCCCTCCGTGGTCAGTGAGGAGGCTCAAGCTTTGGTTGTATTTTATTTGCTCTGTCGTAATCGTATAACAAATAGAAGGAGATACACTCGTCTAACCATACACGTTATAGTTGACGGGTATTGGTGATTATATGCAATAATTGCACGTACCTGAACAAGATACGAGTGTAATTCTGTAAACAAAACTTTATTCGTGGATGACTTACTCTTCACAATACTGGAATTAGGTAACCTTCCATATCAAGAGATAAAAATCCAGTCTCCTTTTGATTAAGATAAAGTTTAGTGGTAAAGAAATAATATTTAATATTGAATCACGTCAGTAAAAGTAATGTTAGATTTTGGTACCAACTCCAACCAAGGTGTCGTTAAGGCCACAAGGATTAATGCCTTCTAGGTCGTTAAGGCCATAAGGATTAATGCTTTCTAGTGTGTACGATTCAAGGAAACGTTTTTTGCAAAAGAAAAATAATTTACAATTGTAACTACACTATCAAATTATCTTACGTTTATGAAACGTTGTGCTGATATGCTCCATTTGAAATGTTCTTGAGTTCATAGGAAATTTATTGATATCACGGGTTCAATCGGATTGTAATCAAATATAGATATAATAATAAATGTCTGCTAATGTACCACCTTCAAGCGAAATATGAATATGCATTATTATAGGCTCATGCAAATATAGATTAGTATATTAGGTTTTATTTTTTGCATTTATGAATACAAACAAAGGGGGCAGGGAGCCTGCACCATGGGGTGTAGGTAACTCCCTGCACGTGACCTATTTTTTCACTGTTTTTTTTCTATTTTCTTTGAATGAAAGCTTGGGGGTATTTACTTAATATGTTGAGTAGAATACTTGTTTGAAGTTTCATGCAAAACATACTTAACTCGTTCATCTAGAAGAGGTCATTTTCAACAATTCTGAGACCGTTAAAATTTCATAGTTTTGATGGAGATGATCGGAGTCTCAAATTAAGTTAAATTTTGAATGACACCATGGTGATATATAGTGA
This sequence comes from Ottelia alismoides, assembly GCA_037367405.1. Lineage (NCBI taxonomy): Eukaryota > Viridiplantae > Streptophyta > Magnoliopsida > Alismatales > Hydrocharitaceae > Ottelia > Ottelia alismoides. The sequence continues at coordinate 773,367 of JAZKJV010000175.1, read as the reverse complement.
TCTAATACCCCCAAAATTTCAGTTCAAAAAAATTTAAAAATAATGAAAAAATATGCCGGGTGTAGGGAGTTACCTGCACCCGCCAGTGTAGGCTCCTTTTTCCCACAAATAAATATGGGAGTTTTCATTTACTTGGACATACCAATATAGATATGCATAGCTTTTCTATCTTAAGATATTAAAACAAATAGGATTATGTATATTTCTTGTAGATATGAATACTTATCCCGATTTTTAAATGGAAATGGGCCTAATATTAATGCATTCTGATATAAATATATTTGCATTTCTTTATTATAATATCCACCTTTAAGCAAGTATAGACAATTTTTTTACAGCTATATGCATGAAGATGCTATTTTTATTTTTTTTGTAAATATTAAAAATAAAAGATTTACATTTTGATTTTTTGGGGTATGTATGCATATATGGATATCAATTTTTCGGAGATGAATACAGATATCATTGTAGAATTTTATAACTCATGCGCTTTTATAAAGGATTTTTACCCCCACGAACCCTATAAACTTTCTAAATAGAATTCCTGATCTTTGAAACAACATAGTTCCTCCATCGAACCCGTAAACTTGCTAACTCTTACTACATGAATTCTGTGGTTAACTCTCATTTATTGGACTATTAAAACTAATCAGATTCCGTTAGTTTCTTATATATAACACCCTTTCATCTGAAAAAAATTACAATGACTGCCCTTCTCCCTTTCTCCCCCTTCACCCACCTCCTCACCTCCCTTTCTCTACCCAGAACCATCTCCACCCATCTTTCGACATCGACCTCTTCCTCCTCCTCCGACCGACTCTCCACATCCTCCACTCCTCCGAGATCGATGGCTGCGATGAGCCCATGACTTGTATCTTGCGGGCGAGCACACGGTCGTTGGGGCGAGCACAACCTTCGATGACGCCCACCCTCCTCCCCCACCTCCGCTCGCAGCAGGAGCCTCCCCCCCACCCAAGCTGCCACCTTCTCCCCTTGTTCCTCCGCCCCTGCCACCCTCCTTCCCCACCTCTGCACACAGTAAGAGCTCTCCACCCAGCCACCTCCTCTTCCTCTTGTTCCTCTGCCCCTGCCACCCTCCTTCTCCACCTCTGCACGCAGCAAGAGCTCTCCCCCCAGCCGCCTCCTCTTCCCCTTGTTCCTCCACCACCGCCAAACTCCTCCCCCATTTCTGCCCGGAACAAGAGCACTCCCCCCAGTCGCTGCCTCCTCCCCTTGTTCCTCTGCCCCCGCCACCCTCCTCCCTTGCCTCCGCCCACAGCAGGAGCTCTCCCCACACCCTCCTCCTCTCCCCCTTGTCCGTCCCCCTCCAATGCCTCATCCTCCCCTTGTTCCTCCGCCCCCTCCAGTGTCTCCTCCTCATCCCCTTATTCCCCCACCCTTCTGATGATGGAGAGGAGAGTTGCAATGTATTTATTTAGAAGCAATAAATATTTGATTAATCGGTTCAAAATTCACCCAGAAAAATTTTAAAATAAAATCATTTTGTGATTGGAAGCCATGGTTTATTCGTGAAAATAGAAAAAAATTTGTGATTTGATGGACGGATGGAGATGTGATGAAGAGAGAGAAAATAAAGAGAGGAGGGAGAAGAAGAGGAATGGAGGAAGAAAACGATAAAGAGGAAGAATGATACGAGGAGGCTGAAGATCTACCATCCAATGCACTTGTGGTTAGATTAAACTATGTTATTGACTCAAGTAAAACTAAAATTAACGTCAGGGTTTGTGGGATAAGACGAAGCAAGTTAACAAGGTCGAGAGAGGAATATCGATATTTCAAAGATCGAAAAGATATCTTACAATGTTTATAGGGTTCGTGGGGTAAAAATCTGTTTTTATAATACTTATATGTTTTCTTACATATGGATATCCTGTTAAAGTTAAAATGAACTGTATACTCATTTGATAGGAAGTGGGTGCTTTGTCAATGGGGTTCCTACACCAAGGGCTGTTGTGCCCTAATTTTTTTTTAGGAAATTCACATGAATAATTTAACCTTATATATTGAATCAATAAATCTTATTCACTCTCTCTAAATATATCAAACTGAAAATAAGACATTTGTACCTATTTTTCTTTGGAGTTGGCAAGATTTGACAAATTTTCGAATTGACTTTTAAGTCACATTTATGTTGAGATATAATTAGATAAAATGCCATATTTTAATGAAATATGCCATATATGTAGAGTAACAACTCAATATACAAGATTGAAGTTTCCATGTGGATTTCGTAAGGGTAAAGCCATCACTCTCTTCCCCATATGAATATGTCAAGTTGAAGAAAAAATCTGTGGGCGACTGACAAAGAATGCAAGTTGATTTTTTTAATTATTTTTTTAAATTCAAATATCACAGTACAATACTGTGTCGACAACTTTTCAGGGGACAGATACCTGAATTAATGGCTAAATTATTTATGAGTATAAAAAATATGGTAAAAGATACAAATATATATCGCAAATAATATTAGAAATATTTTATAAATTAGTTTAAATATACATGTAATTGATGGAATAGACATGATCTAAATATATATTATATTAATTATATCAAATAAGATGAAAGAATGTAGAAAATTATGTTATATATGATTGAATAAATCCACAACTATCTTTATATATGAAAATAAATATACAAATACAGAAACAGATGTTTATGATATCAAAGTAATATTAGTATCTGTATCTATTTTAAAATGGATACATATACAAATATCAAAATTTATACAGAACGGATACGGTGATGATGGATTGAATAAGCATGTATTGATTTGCATCCTTAGTACCAACGCTTCTTTACCTTTCGGAAGAAAAGGTACCAATGCTTCTCTGCTCAATTGGACCCTCTCAATCAATCTCCCTTTTTAGTCAACACTTTCACACCGAGAAACGGAGGGGAATTACGATGTAATCTTTATCTTGAGATAACTTATCACGTGATAAACTCACTTTGTTGCTCGACAAAGGTAGTTAACGACTGGATCGCTAGTCATTTATTGATGGGGGCAACATCCTCGGCAGATGGAACTGTATTAGGGTTTGTTTGGTTACTGGGATGGGATGGGTTGGCGTAAACTCATTGAATAATAGCTGTTTGGATGTTTATGATGATTGGACTAAGAAATGTGATGTGATGTCACATTGATTTGTGTTGAAATTTCAACTGAGAGTAAAATAGGTTACTCCGAGGTAACCCTATAACTAAACAGACTCTTAGATATGGGTAACAATTTTTCCCTTGAATAAATTGTTGACTAAGTTATTTGTTTGTTTTTAAAAGAATACCATGCGGCTGAAATGAACACTTCTGTTCCTGAGGATTGTAACACAGAGGTCCGCCAGATGAGAATCGGACAACTATAGTACGGGCCGGAGATGACCGGCCCTGATAAGTAAGCGCATCCATTGTATTAACTGAGAATCCGTCTTGTTCTACCAACCCTCCTTCGATAGACGCACTAACTTTGATGATGCAATAACTAAAATAATCGTCTTCCCTTCCCTCGTTTGATACGTGCACTAACTTTGATGATACACATAATTAAAATAATCGTCGACAGCGTACGGAGGGCAATAAATGTACAAATGGCAATGGAGAGCACTGTCATGGATTCTTATATAGCTGGCTTGATATGGAAAAATCCAATCATATTACATTGATCCATAATTTTTGTATATTATAATCATGGAATTTCCTGCAATATCAGATATCTATATTTATTTTATCTTAAAGGGCCGATTCTTGAAATGACTAAATGTCAAAGATGATACAAATACACAATCAACCACAAGCAATCAACTATACACAATTTACATAGGGAAACCGTTGCAGCGGGAAAAACAAAACGGGTAAAGAGAGGTTCTATTTTTTTTTGAGAAGCAAGAGGGTGAAGTCCCAAGGTGGGACTCACCGCAGAAATTATATTAAAATCAGATTAAAAAAGATACATTAACTAGAAGACCATAGCCGATAAAGGGAGAGGCACACGGCCATTACATTTTGAGAATAAAATCTCTGGTTGTTAAACACTAAGTCATTTCTTCCTCCCCAAATGGACCACAATGCCGCAAAAGGAAGAGCACAATCATCCATCGAGTTGCCCCCAAGCGACCTTGCTATCCTTCAGAAATCATACTCGCTATTAATAGAGGCTCACGATGCCCCTAACTCCTTCCATATCTGAAGCGAAAACGGGCACTTAAAGAAAAGATGTTCCGTGTCCTCGAGATGCTCCCCACATCTATCACAACTCGTATCAACAATCCCAAACAATCTTCCCCTTCTCGCCTTGTCACAAATCCTTCATCTCCTGAGACACCAGAGGAACACTTTCACCCTGTTAGGGATCTTGATAGCCCATATTATCTTCATGTCCTGAACCTCATCTGGATCGACGAAATCCGGGCTCCCCCTGAACATGTCGTAGGCCTTCTTCACTGAGAATCTGCCCCCTCCCAAAGAAAATGATCCCTCCCCTGCGTAATACAGGACAGGGATGGCAATTCCGCACATAATCTCGAAAAATCCTCCAACCTCCGCTCCGGGATATTAGAAATGAACCAAGGATTCCATGATCCAGAGTCACAAGCATCCGCCACAGTACAACCTTTGTCTGCTGCCAAAGCAAAAAGCCTAGGGAACCTAGTGCTAAGGATCCCCTCGCCAGTCCAGTTATCCTGCCAGAACCTGAAAACCTCCCCAGACCCCACCTTAGGCCTCAATCCCTACCGCAACGTCGGTAGGATGTCTCGAATACCGCTCCAAAGTGAAGATTCAAACCTTAATCTCCTAGTCTCAAGAGAGCCCCCAACTGCATAAATATTACGAAGCAGGTTGATGACCAAACTGTCATTGTTGCCCCAGATCTGCACCACCCATTTGGCCAAAAGGGCCTTATTCATACTGCAAATATCTCTAACACCCAGACCTCCCTTGCTTTTCTTCTGTGTAATCTCCTCCCATCGAACAAGGTGAATGCCAGACCTCTGTTGCTTCCCATTCGACCAGAAGAATCTTCGCATCATTTTCTCAATCTTTTTTCTTACACCTACCGGCATTAGACGAATTGATATGAAAAAAATGGGTATCGCCGATAAAACATGCTTCAAAAGTGTCAACTTCCCACCCTTTGAAAGTGTCACCGCCTTCCAACCGACTAATCTTTGTTCAATCTTTTGCAGAACCACATCCCAATCCGATTTTCTAAGCTTTCCTGCCACCAAAGGGAGTCCCAGGTATGTAATGGGCAAGCTCCCTAAGGGGCACCCCAAGCACGCCGCCCTACTGCTGCTCTCTGCCTCATCCATCCCGAACTGAATGACCACAGACTTATTTCTGTTTATCTTGAGACCTGACATATTACTGAAGATATCAACCAACTGCCTAGCCCTTCTGTCCATCTCCTCCGACCCCCCTAAGAATATTACTGTGTCATCCGCATATTGCAGTAAAGGTACCGAAAAAGCCTCTGTACGAAAGCCCTCACACCACCTGCCATCAACAACTCTCTTGAACATGACTGCTAGTGCATCAGCAACCAAAACAAAAAGCATCGGAGCAAGCGGGCATCCCTGTCTCACCGCCCTCTGTGGTTGGAAGAAACCACCCTCAGACTTCCCATTCACCAGGATCGTGAAGGAAGCGGTCGTGACACACCTCTTCATCCATGCAATCCAAAGCGCAGGAAAACCGCGGCATCGAAGAGACGTCCAAAGAAACCTCTAGTCCACGCAGTCGTAAGCTTTCTCAAAATCGATCTTCCAAAGCAAACCTTTCTTGCCTTCTCGCCGCCACTGCAGACATATCTCAGAGGTCATAACTAAACCATCCGCCATCTGCCGACCTGGGATAAAAGCCATTTGATTTTGCAGAATAATCGCATCCATTACCCGCTTTAGTCTGTTAGCAAGAACCTTAGCAATGATAAGATAGACTGCATTGGACATTGCTATCGGTCTGAAGTCTTCCACTCTTACGGGAGTATTCTTCTTCGGAAGAAGGAAAAGCAGCGCCCGATTAATCTTCTCGAATCCCCTGTTGGCATCTCTAAATTCGTTAAGCACCCCCAAAATATCATCCTTTAACATGCCCCAAAATTCTTTGTAGAAACAAACAGGATAACCATCTGGTCCGTGGGACCCGTCTGAGTTCAGCCCCAAGACAGCCTTTCGATCCTCCTCCTCCTCAAACTCGGACTCCAGCTCCTGCGCTTGCGCCTCCGAAAGAGACTCAACCCCCTCCCCCTGCCATCTCCATCCAGTACCTTGTTCCCTCCTCGACACCCTAACAAAGTGATCCCTTAGGGCGTGTCCTAACAATGCATTCCCTACCACTCTTTCACCCCCTACCTCGAGGCTCTGAATGAAGTTCCTCCTTCTTCTACCTGACGCCATAGAGTGAAAGAATCGTGTGTTTGCATCCCCTTCCTGTAACCACTTTTGTCTAGACCTCTGTTTCCATTCCACCTCCTCCTTCTTGTCCTCATGCAGAATAATATCCAGCAGCCTCGACCGTTCCTCTACCTCCTCTTGGATGAGGCCCCTCTCGTCGTCCAAGCCATCCAGTCTAACCACCCCTTGCTGAGCCACATGTCGCCGCTCTCTTCTTTGCATCTTCAACCCCCGACCATACATAACGAGGAACTCCTTTAGCATAACCAATTTCTTGGCTAGGCAAATTACCGCTGAACCATCCACCTGCAAACTTCTCCATCGAGCTTCCACCTCCTCCCTGAAACCAGGCTCCAACAACCAAGCCCTTTCAAATCTAAACAAGGATCTGTATCGATCGCCCTCCTCAGATGACCAAGTCAGTGGTGTGTGATCGGAGTGAGCCCGCGGCAACGCCCAAGCCCGGGATAACGGAAAAAGTTCCAGCCCCTCATGTGAGAGGAGGAATCTGTCAAGCCTCGATCTCGAATTCTGCTACGTGTACGTACAGCCAGCAGCATCAACGACTTCAAACCCAAGGGTATGAAGCTGATTTCGGAAGTCCTCCGAACCCTTGTCTCTCCCTCCTCCCAATCTCGGTCTGTCCTCAGGGAATAACGTCAGATTTAGATCACCACCAATAATCCAAATGCCAACTTCTCTCTCAGCAGTAACCCTTGCACGATCCTCAGCCAGTGAAAATGGACCTGGAGAAGCAGGTCCGTATATGTTGGACACAGTAAGGATAACCCAGTCTAATCTTCTTTTTAGAGTCACTGAAAGCGAAAACATAGATCTCCATTCATCCATCTTCTCGAAGTCATCACACTTCCATCCAGATAGGAGGCCGCCTGCCGCACCCTGAGATTCCACCTCCACAAAGTCATAAATGGAGCCTTCGCCCATCTCCCGCCAACCATCCCCCCTAGGAGTCGAACACTTTGTTTCTTGAAACAACACAATATCAACATGAACTTCCAGCATCAATTTCTTCACCCCCAACCGTTTCTCAGGGCGGTCCAATCCTCTTACATTACAAGATAGAATCTTCATATATAAACATCATTCGACCTCTCACGGGGTGGCACGACGCCAACGCTTTCTGCAAACTTCCTGTCTAGCAAACTGAAATAACTAGGTCTCCCGATTGGCGACCACAAAACGGGCTCACTCTCTTTGGGGACGGCCTCGCCTCCATGATTTGAAAGCAAAACCGCCCGCACATATACGACGATCTGCCTTCTTAGCACCACCATGCAGCTTCTTGTCGCCCCCCAAGTGCAGTGCCGTCTTCTCCCACCTTCATCAGTTCCCTCCTTGCCCAGCTGCTCCTCTGCCTGCAAAATCATCAAACCGTCACCGTTGCTCCCACCATCTCCAAAATCTCCACCTGCAACCTTGGTATCCCCCCTCCCTCCTGCCGACTTCGATGATTCTCCCTGCGCCCCAGACCTCAAAGAAGCATCCTCCCCAGGCACCAACTCAGCCCCGGGCTCATCTAACACGGGCCTTCAAGAGCATAGGATCTCCTTAGGAACTTCCTCATACGCCGTGACTAGGATTGCCCCCCCTTCCGCGACCCCACCATCTATCTCGGACCAGCGAGGGGTCCTATCCCCTGAGAGTTCCGCTCCTGCAAACCTCCGAAGGTCCACCACCAACTTAATGCCTTGGTCTGCAACCAGCGAATCAGCAAGCTCCTGATCCGAAACCATCGACAAAAAATCCGCACAATGTCCTTCTTCTCTAGCGCCATGAGAGTAAAGGCCTGCTTGGATCTGCTGATGAGCAACTGTTCTCGCTTGGTCTGGCATTGGGACTGAACGTAATGTAGAGGATGGGCCCGATTGGCTGGTCCCCATGACACCCCTTCCGCCTTCATCAATTAGAACCCGTGGACCCCACCCCACTGCCTCACGCCCCACTCCTGACTGGTGGCCCTTCCCACTAGCATAGCAATCCGCAATCTCCATGGGCCCACCATAACCGGCCCCCCATTAATCTCGAGAGCCCCTCTTCAATTCTACCCCCATTAATCTCCACGGACCCCACGGGAAAAGGACCCCCATTACTCTCCACCGCAATTGCATCCCCATTAAAGAGAGGTTCTATTGCAAGGTTTAATGTCCACATATAAAGAGTGTAGAAGCTTACCGAGGTATCTATTTGAGATAAAATGATAAGATCAAGCCCTTCTTTTTTATATGCAAATAATGAGGCCCTTAATTTATAGTTGACTCATAATTGAGTTTTTGAGTTTACCCAAATAAATTCGCACGAGAAAAACGATGCTGAGCGAAAAGAATAACAAGGAGCATCCGTCCTCTGAATCTGTACAACTCCCCCATCTCTTAGACTCTTACCAAGCAGGCACAAACTCATGGCTACCATCCTTCCTCCGAGTTACATCTTCCCCGAGGAGGAACGCCCCCGTCTCGACGAGGTCATCTATGATGCTCCCATTCCCGTCGTCGATCTCAGCGACCCCGACCGATCCAACATTCTGAAGCAGATCGGCTGCGCTTGCGCCGAATACGGTGCCTTCCAGGTTCCCCTTACGTTTAGTTCATGTCCTGGTTTATGCGAGCGCGTGTGAGAATGGACGTAACCATGTGGGTGTTTGTGTAAATATAGATAAGGAACCACCGAATAGAAGAGGAGCCGATCAAGGCAATGCTAGACGTCGCTTACGAGCTGTTCAAGCTGCCTCCAGAGGAGAAGACGAAGCTCCACTCGGATGGCATTATGCAGGAGATAAGGCTGTCCACGGATTTAAACGCGACCGAGGAGAGCGTGCACCAGTGGGGAGACTATCGGAAGCGTCAGTGGAAGGACTGTGTGAGGCTCCGCCGCTCTCCGCTCGAGAACTTCGTTCCTGAGTGCTTCAGGTATTTCACTGCTTCTATCTTGTTGGACCCGTGCTTGTGATTCGATCCAATGATGTTTTCCGAGTTTTGTTTGATCCTCAGAATACCATATCCATTACTTTGCAAGTTCATTTATCATTTAACATGAAGAAGAAAAAGTAGAGGAGGATGGGGTGCATCGAATTTAGTTCATCTTTTATTAGGTCAGCGAGATCTGGCAAGAACCATGTTAGATCTTTGTTAAATCTGCTTGCTCTTTAAAGATCATATCTCCTTGATGCCACGGTGTAATGCTCTGAGCTTAAGTTCCCCAACTGTTAACGAGGAGAACTGAACCTTGAAATTTGAGAACCGTGTAATGAATGCTTTGTGAGTTTTAAACATGGTCAAGATCCATGGCACCATTTCTTTAATGGTGGATTTAGATCGTCTGATTGTCATAAAACCGTCCCCGACAACTATAATAGAATTTTTGGTTTTGCCTTAGAAATAAACTATTGGGATCTTGTTCTTTGGCAAAAGGGACCGTTGTTGTGCCCCTCGTCCTTTTCGGATTACATTTCCACAGAAATTCTTTAATTTTACTTGGTGAAAATTAGAAACCTTCGTAGAAAATTCTGTTGCTAATCTCTGGAACTCTAATCCGATCTTGTTATAGATTGTGTAACTCCGACTATAATCATTTGATGGATGAGGAAGAAAGATCTCCAATGTCTCATTAGAAATCTTATCTTTATTATTGCAATTCTAAGACTGTTGAAATTACATGTTTTCGATGGAGGGTATAGAAGTTTCTATTTCTGACAAATTTGGAATGATATATTAGAGAGATATATTGATAAAAAAATGATAGTGTTTTTTTAAAAAAAGTCGAAAAATACAGTGGGGCAGCACAATTTTTCTCATATATATATATATATATATATATATTTTTGAGAAGAAAGAGGGTGAAGTCCCATATATATATATATATATATATATATATATATGGGTAAAATGGGGCTGCCTCTTGGGAAGCTAACTTGGCTCCCTCATCCCATTTTCCCTATTTTTTAGCTTTTTTTTGAAAAATAATTCTGCAGATTTTCATAACTATATCTGTATATTATTGTATTCAAGTTTCATGCGAAACAGATTCTCGTAGGGTCTCCATCCAGACGAGGTCGATTTTAACAATTATGCAGCCATTTAAAAATGACTGTCTGGATAGAAGCTATGTGAGTCTCTGTTTTGATTTTATTTTTAAAATTTTAATTTTTTGTTGGTTTTATAAGAATTTTAAGATTTTTATGATACTTTATTTATTTAGAGATCAACACATGAAATTTTAAAACAAAATTTTTTTGTCATACTAATATGGAATAACAAGTAATATATTTTATTCCCAGCTTTGTACCTTTATCGATTCATGAATTATTAAAAATATTAATATGTAATATTATATATATTTTTATATAAGTAGTATAATTTTCGTAGATTTTTACAATATAGTTTTTTTTAAATTAATTTGTATACAAAATGGTGTAAAGTTGAGATGAAAAACTTTTAGGTGAATACCTACCTAACTAATATTTTTTTTCAAGAATCAAAATTAACTGTCCGAATTATTAGGAAATAAAATGCAACCTATTCAAGCATTTAAGCAAAACTCAAAAGAATAATAAGTGTAACGTCCCGGGCTTAGGTCCCCGGTCCGTTAACGGAGCATTACTGGCCCTGACAACTTGTTGGGTTCGGGCCTAAATGAACCCGTTGACAACCACCCAAAATGCTTAAGCCCAAGTTGTTTCGGTAATAATCTCTTCACCTTTTATCCCATCCGGAAACTTCATGTTTCCACTTCTTCCTAGTGACAGTGACGGCCTCACGCTCCGGGTAGCCATTTCCTCCAACCTCTTTGTAGGGGTGGCTCCACCTCTCGGGTAGCCCTTTCCACTGTCAGAGGACGTTCGGCTCTGATACCATTTGTAACATCCCGGGCTTAGGTCCCCGGTCCGTTAACGGAGCATTACTGGCCCTGACAACTTGTTGGGTTCGGGCCTAAATGAACCCGTTGACAACCACCCAAAATGCTTAAGCCCAAGTTGTTTCGGTAGTAATCTCTTCACCTTTTATCCCATCCGGAAACTTCATGTTTCCACGGTATGGGACTATGGGGTTTTACAATAAGAGTCTTTCCGAAAATGAACAAAAATATCTCTGAAACATCATGGACATGTATATTTAGCAGAAATCCTTCTCAATTTCATTCAATAATAACAACAAATGTTATAAAATTAATAACTTTAGTGACGGGGACTTTCTATAATAAAAGAATGTTAGTAAAAGTTCATTTATGTCCTTAGTAGGAGTTCTATGTAATTATCAAGATTTACCTGGATGACTATGGAAAAAGCCCCAACTACGAGCTTTATTACCGTACGTTTGAAAGCTTGAGGAAACTAACGCAAAATGCGCGATGATTGTCTGACGTGGCTCGCTTGAAGTGTTGAACAGTCGTCAACGTTGCTGAGTGGACGTGGGTTTATCGTTGCTAGGCTCGTCTTCTTCCTCCTCCCGTCCAGGGTGCTCGACTCTTCCTCTGCCTTCAGCTGCGCAGTACGGTAACGTTCATCATCTCAAATCCTCAGCTGGAATGAAGAACATGGGAATGGGACGAACATATGTTATATCGCGTAAGAATACTTTCGAAGAATCTTGCCTGCAAAGCCTTGTTATGAAGCAGAAAAGAACAGGAATCGCTAATTAAACAACCAAGAATCTAGAGATTCATAACTATTTTACATCAGCTTTCTATAGCTCTGAGTAACTTAGACTCGCTCTTGTTAATCTTGTTGATCAATTCGAAAAGTATATACCCAGTCAACATATAGGGTTTCTTTATGTTTTAACTTCTGAACAAGATAGTGTCAGAGATACTCTGATGATCATTTTAATTTGAACAGTGAAAGTGGGTGGAAATCGCTTAGCTGAAGTCGATTAGGAGCATGACTAGACTCTGATCGATCTATTCGATTAGAGTTGGACTAAGATGTGTGAATGGTTGAGAAGAATAGGTGAAATTGGTGATTGAATCAAAGAAACACAGCAGAGGAGATCTCCGTCATCGCCTCTTTGCAATGCTGCAGGTCGCAGCCTTGGATAACAGTCCCCAAAGCTCCACCTTCGTTTGCGGGTGTTTAATTTTGACCTCTCTACGATGCTCGATGTCACTAGGTTAGCTCTCGGTAACCTGGTTTACCCTAACGCTACCTTTATATTTATATGTTGGAATTATTTATATGGACCCCGTAAATTCTTTGTTATAATATTTTAAACCACGTTCAAATAAAATAGTTAACATAAAAACAGAGTATAATTAAAAAAGTTTATATAATACATGATCAAAGTGACATCACATCATGATATTTATCATCCCGATGCTCCTAACCATCCAGATATATACTTTAATAGGAGGTTACTCCAACCCAACACCGTTACCAAACATGTTGTAGGATTGGAGTGGAAAACTTGGAATCTGGAGATGGACTTAAGTTAAGAGCGATATAGGAAATATAAAGGACAAGATAAAAATTGAGGAAGAACAAAATTATAACTAAAAATCAAAACATAAACTCTAAATTATTAAAATAAAAACAAAGACATAAACTCTAAATTATTTAAATATAAAATAAAGACATAGATGAGGACCAAACATGAAAATGCTATAAAAATGAGGAACTGATGGAGTGAGTCATGCTTGTGCCTGAAGGCACGATACCTCTTGTGATCGTCGCGATATGTGATGAATCCATGATTCACCCTTTATTCTTATTTTTGTTTGAAATCCTTGGTAACGTAAAATACTTGTACATATCAACTAATTCTCATTTTAACATACTAACTCCAACAATTAATATTGTATATTTAACCATTATTTAATTCAAAATAAAAAATAAAGAGAAAAATAAAAATAAATGAAAGAAGTATGTAAATATGTGCATACTATTCCTAACCCGAAGACCATATCAATATTGACCTAATTGATAAAATAAATAAGTAGGTATAGATAAGGATTTTAACTTATAAAAATATTAAAAAATACATATCACATGTTGTACATATACACATCATTTACATTGTATATATTTTCATATATTTTATTTATCATTCATATCACTACAAAATAGTTTGTTTTTCTTCAAATTGTTTATTTAATATACATATAACATGGGAATCGAAAAGGTGTAAACAGAACATTCAAAGCTAAATATCAACTCCATATGAGTTCAAAATTGACGAAACTCATTTTCATTTTATTTAAATTAAATTATCTTTAAAGATAAAGTAGTTTCATTAAAATCAGAGTAAATATGTAAAAATAAGCTTTTTAGGGCATCATGATATCTTTAGGCATCATGATATCTTTACAGTTGTATATTTTATCCTTATTATTTTATTCTTCTTATTTTCCTTGTATTTATATTGTTATTACTTTTCTTATATTTTATAATAATTATGTAAAATACAGATAAAAATATAAAAAAATTGAAAATATTTTTAAATAAACAAATCTATGTGTATTGTAGGTATAATATACCTATATAGTAAATCTATATTTAACTAGTTATTAAATGTCAAAAAATATAACAAGATGTATTTAAAATCCTATAAATAAAAAAAAATAAAAATCGAATACTGAAACTCAGAAAAATTGCTTATACTTTTTTAATAACATGCCCGATTACTTTGGGGGTCTTGAACGCCCCCCTACTTGTACTTATTATATAGGTATAATGCACCTTTATTGAGGATAAATATAAGTATTTTAATAATTAAATAATTTTATTAAAATAAAATAAAATATATTTAAAATATTTGATTTATATATGAAAGTAATAAAATATAAAATAAATAACTTATAGGTATACTTTATTAATTAAAAATCAATAAATTAATGTATGTAAGTAACGTATACTTATAAATTAACCTTATTTATTTTATTTAACTAATTAAATTATTTTATTTTTTAAATTAAACACACAATAAAATTATTTATTAAGTTATTTATAATTTTTATTTATATGATTTATTTATTTAAATAAATTTATTTTTTAATATTGAATTTATAAGGTATTTATACATTTGCATACATACTGTTTTATCCTCTTGTAGCTTTTGTCATGTATTTGCCACGTGTCTTGTTTCCATTAGTCACTAGAAGAGGTTGACTATCAACCCTCCTCTTCTTCCCCTTCTCTTCTACTTCCTCTTCTTCCCTTCTCCTTCCTCTTCTTCCTCCGTCCGCCCTAATCGCTCCAACAACCCTACTATCTCCTTAACAACCTACGGGACCACCTCGTCGTGCCCTTAAAGCTTCCTCACCCCCCATTCTTCTTCTTCGGCGACCTCCTCTTCTCCCTATATATAGGTGATCCCTCCGTCGAGCTCCGAATCCACATGCTATACATCCGCATTCATCTCAGGTAGATCTCCCATCTCCTTCGTCCTTTCTCTCAATCTCTTCCATTCTGATCTCAATCTATATGTTCATTCCGATTTTTATCCATTTGGCTTCTTATCATCTCCTACCGATCACCTCCACTTCTCCGTACTTTGTTCATCTCTTTATCACCTTAGATTTGTTCGAGATCTGAGGCCCGAACCTCTCCTCCGAGGATCAATCCATCACGCGAACCTAATTTGTAACTGAAAAACACCACACCTGGCCTGCTGTCTTCTCGAATTCCTGCAAAAGAATCAGAAAAGAAGTATCGCGGTCGTTGTCGACCAGGTGGGTTTTTACAGAAGAGATTAAGGTGAGTTAATCTCCTTTATTTTATTTATACTCCTAAACAAAGTGTATAGCGGTTTTGTACGGGAGTGTCGAACTCAGGGAGGCAAACTGTTTTAAACTAGGAAAATCAATGGAAAACCTAAGGATAAGTGTTCCCTAATTTTTATGGTATTTTTAGGAATTTTTCTGAATTTTTATTTGATTTTTATGGATTTTATATTGTTTTTGCAATTTTTTTATTATTTTATGATTTTTATTATTATTAGAAATTATTTCAATTTTTTATTTGATTTTAGTTTTGTACTTTTTAGATTTTTAAAGGTTTTTATTATTTTTATGGATTTTTAAGGGTTATTAAAGATTTTTATGATTTTTGGTTTATTTTTAATGGTGAAAAGGTAATTTTTATTGAAAACAGTGTTGTTTTTGTGATTTTTAATGATGAAAATAATGCCAAAATATTTTTTATTTTATTTTCTGTGAAATCTCAATGAAATTCCCTTTAAAACGATATGCTATACGTTTTTAGGGGATTTTTATTTATTTAGTTATGAATTTTTGAAGTTTTTAGGTATTTTTGTGTATTTTGTATTTTTTTTATTGATTTTTTATTTAATTTTTATTTTATTTTGGGTATAATACGTAAAATATGGTATTATATACTAAATATAATTTTTATGTGATTTTTAAAAGTATTTTTATTATTTTTATGGTGTTTTAAATGTGTATAGGGTGTATAGTGTGTTATAAAGAGGAATAGGGGTATAAATGTGATAAAAGTTAAACTGCAGGGGTATTTTTGAAATATATGAAAAGCTGAGGGCTGATGCGCAATTTGCTCAGATCGTCACACTCCTCGCACGTGCTGTTCCCTGGAAGGACTGAAACGCAAATTCGAGAACTTGTGAGGGCGTGCCTGCAAAAATCTCAGCCTCCACGTGTTCTGCACCTGATTCGCACCGGCGAGGACCTGTTTGCAAATTCAGAAACTTGCAAGGGCGTGCCTGTAAAATTCACAGCAGTCACGTGACGCGCACGCGCGCTTCTGTTAGGCCAACTGTCGACACCTGGCGCCTGCGTGACTGTCCGATGCGATGATCCGACGTCTATGATTTGGGCGTTAATCGACGGTTCAGATTCAAACTGGAGGGGTACTCGGCGATCGGACGTCGCTGAAGCTATCTCGATGAACAGGGATGAAGGAGGACTCCGGCGAAGTTTGATCGTCAAATTGATGAGTTCCTTCGCTCAATCCTAGCTGCTGACGACTCGAATAGCTTCGTCTCACTCCTCCGCACCAGATCGAAGGCGAAAACGAGATCGATTTGTTCTAATCGACGATCTGGAAGCGATACTTCCCTAGCTGCTCCTGTATCTACGATGCCTCCTGTGTCTGTGTAAATCGAGCGATCTAGTCGCTACTGGAGACCACTACGACCTCCGGTCGTTGTTCAGATACTGAATGAGGTGACGAGCGACCAGAGATAGCTGAGGTTTCACCGAAGACGGAGGATGTAAAGCTGCGACCTGCAAAACTCAGAAACACCACTGGATCGAGGTGTCTAGACCTCGATCCTAAGGATTGTAGCACAACATGGATGAATGAGCGAGGCAGAGTGGAGATGACGGAGAGCCTCGTAAGCTCCGGCCATCGGACATGGACGGAGATGGGAAGAGATGATCGGGAATGGAGAAGCGGAGATTGATCGATGATGAAGGCGGAGAATCGGAGAAGTCGAGTTTCGAATCAATTTTTCGATCAAAACAGAAGGGAATAGAAGGATTGAGAGGAGAATGGAGGGGTTGAGAGGAGAATGGAGGGGTTGAGAAGGAGATAGGAGTAGGATCTAACCTGGAGTAGCTGATCGGAGAAGATGAAGTGGCTGAGGTGATGTAGTGGAAGGCGCGCCTGGAATGCTGGAGCTCGGCGAAGCTCCGCAGTAATGGCCTCGACGACTGGCGCGATCGGAGGCTGAGCACGCGCGACGGCGGAGCAGAGCTTCGCTACGGCGCGGCGGCGATCTCGCCGACTCTCCTCCCGCTCGCTCGACGGAGCTGGAGCTGAGGCTGTCACCCTCGAAGCTCTCTCTCTCTCTCTCTCGCGAATCTCGGGTGGAAGAAAATGCAAATGGCGGATGATCTGAGCTCGGGGGGGGTTGACATGTATTTATAGGGAGAAGGTCAGATGAATCTGGACGGGTTCACGGCCGGAGGGGGGTCGTTAGCCGAACGATCGGGTAGTTGGAGCGGTTGGACAGCTGGAGCTCGGAGGAGAGGACGGAGGAGAAGCTTGGGCGCGAGGAAGAAGGAAGGAGCTGAGAAGGCTCGAAGCTCGCAGGGCCTGGCGGTTTTGAATGAAGGAGACGGTGAACAGTGCCTGGGCGGGCACTGTTCACCCGCTGACCGGTTGACCGCCCAATAAAATTTAAGTAAATATAAAGTAAATATATAATTAGTTAAGTTAATTAAATAAGTAATAATAGTTATTATTTATTAAATTAATTTTTATTTTATTTATTATATAATTTTATAAATTATTTTTATGAATATAAAAATATATTTTTATTTACTTTTTATAAGTTTATTTTGTATTTTTAAATAGATATGTGTATGTGTATGGACCTATAGGTATCTTACCTATGTCTATACAATTTTTTTATTATTTTTATTTTATTTAATTTTTTTTTTTTTTAATTAAAAATTTTTTTAGTTTTGGATTTATGTTATTAATAATTTATAAATAATATCTACATTATAAAGAATTGTTTTATTTATGTATAAGTATAGGTGAGCTACCTATGTATGATATAGACCTATATATACATATTTTTTTTATTATTTTTATTTTTTTCATTTTTCTTTTATTATTTTTTTTATTTTACACCATTTTATTATTAATTCTTTTAGTTATTATAACATATATTATCAACATTATTTACAAAATATTAATTTATAAAAATATGGGATATTGGAGAAGATAGGTACTATGTACAAGAAGAGCCAAAAACCTAACTTTTGCATATGGACCCCAAAAATTATGCACCCAATTTTATAAAATAGTTTATGAAATGCTATATACAATTAAAAGTGAGTTTGGGTGATTTGGAGTTTTTATTTGCAAGTTATGGGTCTGTGAAGTTTAGATTTTGGCTTTTTATTTTGTGTATAAATTGTACAATGAGTATTATTTTTGGGCAAACTCAATTTTGTATTTTTATTTAAATTATTATCTACAACTTTGATGAAGGAAGTTTTCAAGTTTGAAGTGGTCTTGATGATAAATAAAATAAGTGAGATATTTACATTATGGAGAGTGGATAATTTATTTTTTTGGTCTTGGTTTTCTTTGTATTTTTATAGGTTAAGATCCTTATCTCCCCCTACTTATTTCTCTTGTCGACCTGGTCAATATTGACCTGGTCTCGGGGTTAGGATCAGTCTGAATATTTTATATCCAGCCTTTTTTTTTATTTTTATTTTCCTTTTTCTCTTTATTCTTTTATTTTGGTGAAAATAAGTGTTAATTATATAATATTAATATTTGTGGTTAGAATGTTAATTTCATGGAGTTAATGGATATTTACATGCATTTTACCAAGGATTTTAGCCAAAATGAAAGAATAAAGGAGATGAATCATGGATTCATCATTCCCCTATACTTTACCTTTGCTAGTCCCTTAGCAAACACTTATTCTATAAATAAGTGCAAGCAAAAAAAGAAAAAGAAAAAGGAAAATAAAAGAACTTAGAACATGATCGTTTCTTTAAACCGAATTTCTCTTCGTCCAAAATTTGGAGCCTGGATTTAAACCTTTGGATTAATAGTGTGTCGGGACTCTATTAGACTTAGGATTTAAGCCTCGACAGCCCTCAAGTTCCACAAATCCTTATCCAGATTCACCTCAACAGCCAGCTCAGATCCACCTATCCATCACGCAAACTTTTCGGCTTTGAAAGCAATTAGTACTGTGTGTGAAAGGTTTTAGCTCTTCCTGCTTAAAGAAGCGAAGAAACCGCCCATACAGCTACACACTTCCATTGAGCCCTTATCCAGCAACTCAGTCCTCGAGGAGGGAGGTATTTCCTTCTGAGGTCAGGTCGTGCTGTGTCCACAATCGAATAAGATAGGAAGTAGAAGAAGGAGAAGAGAACTGGAGTGTGATCAGTGTAATCACATCTCCGGTGAAGCCTGGCCAGTTTAGCCAAGTCTCCACGAAGACATGCAGGCTTTTCTGAAGCTCGGACCATTGTGGTCATTTTTGGAATTGGTGTATTTGGCTTCTTTGGTAGTAATGATTGTTGCACTGCATTGGTCTTTTATGCCCCGACGGATATAGCATCTTTTTAATCCGCCCATTTTTTGGGGTCTTAGAAAAATTGTGCCAGCAGATCCTTCCCTCATCCGAAGCTTTGTTTCAACCCCAATCTCTCCCGTCTTTAGACATCACCACCACCAGATAAGGATGGAAACGCACCACCGAAATGGATTGCCCTTCGCAACCCCAGGCAGGTCGAGCTAAGTGCAGAGTGCTTGAGTTCAAAATTGATTCAAATGGAGAAGAGTTCAACGGATGACACCAGGTGTCCTACTTAGGCACTTTCAAGTTGAATTCCGAACACGGTCTCATGGAACTCAAAGAATTAAGTCTACAAGACCTGAAGAGTCTCAATTCCCGATCCTAATAAAGTCCCTCTTGAATTAAGTGGATTAAGGCCTAAACCAAGCTCCATCTCTCGGACTTAGATCCATGCGGTTCGAGAATCAAACTTGTTCTGAAAAATGCTAATGAATGCAACAATTTTTTATGAGGTAGATTTTTCGGCTTAAATGTTTTAAGTGATTTTTAAAGGATTTTGCAAATTTTTATTGGATTTTAAACTTTTCAATTTTTAGGGGTTTTTTTTTTTTTTTGTAAAAGTTAGTGAATTAATTTGATTTACAAAAATTTTACACGGATTTTGTGTATTTTACAAAGGATTTTATACATGTTTTATATACAAGTTATACGGCTTTTATACAAGATTTTTATGAGGATTTTATTTTTCAAATTTTTAAGGATTTTATCAAAGAATTTACAACTTTTTTATCTACAATTTTTTTAAGCCATTTTTTATAAGACATTTTTACGGTTTTCTTGCGGCTTTTAAAAAAACCAAAATATAAACCCATACTTTTAAGAAGCCTTATTATTAAAAATACGAGAAAGTACGAGTTATGGCTTCTAAAGTATATATAGCATATATATACGACACCCCCCTATACTTAGCGTGAACTATGTCCTCATAGTGACCAAAGAAGCGGCAAAGGAAGACATAACTCGGGCTAAGTATAGATTGGTGAAAAGAATCCTATACTACAATGACACAAAGAATAACGAATGAATGAATAGAAGTCGATCATCTCCTCTATACTTAGGATCAAGTGATCCAAGGATAGCAGACTCAAAACCGAAGATGATCGAGGTCAAGAGAATGTACACAACTTAACGGCTCGGCTTGTCCCCCCTATACTTAGGGTAAAATATCCCTAAGTATAGAGATGAAAATCAAAAGATGAGGGACAAGTGAGGGAGCAGACAATACAAAAACCGACGACAATCAAAAGGCGAAATGAGCGAGATCACCTCCCCTATACTTAGGGTAAAGCACACCCTAAGTATAAGCAACAACAGAGGTGATCGAACAGGACGATACAACCAATAACACGGTGTCTACACCCCCCTATACTTAGGATAAAGCACATCCTAAGTATAGCAAAATCTAGATGAACCTAAGGGTGTAAGACAAACAGACGGAAGAATGAACAAGTATAGAAAACACGTATATACAAAGCAGACAGTGTTGAGGTGCCTCTCAACGAGCGCTAGAGTTTACGCCCCTAGCTGGGCGCAAAGGCTAGGACAACGCAGTGTCGAGGTTTAGGATGGCATCTGTAATGCGAATGCCATACTGTCGTTGCAGTCTCGATGCGAGAACAACAACGAACTCAGCAAAGTTAGAAGAGACACCCAAATAATCGATCAGGCAGGTGTTGGCTACCGAGAAAAGATAAGAGATCATAAAATCAAGGATTGGTAGCACAAAAGAAATTGTCGGCTCAATATCAGAATATAGTGAAAGGGTTGAGCCGAAGAAATCGAACGTGGAGAAAGAAGGATCAATGAAAGAATCTTCCACGTTAATCACCGTCTCGATAAGGTATGGAAGGTCTAGATCAAGTGACTCACTATGAAAATAGGTATCCGATGTTCCTATGGTAGAAAGATCAGATAAATCATCGAATATCTCAAAGATCGGCTCATCCTCGCGAGCGTCATCGAGGAGAGAAAACTCATATTCTGATAGATCGAACGAATCAGGATACTCAAGATAATCTTCATACTCGATCTCGACATCCGACAGATCAGATGTATATCCAGAGAATGGGATCGAGTAAAGAGAACACATCTCCCGCAGATAACCCTCGGGGAGATGTGACAAATCAGAAAAACTCGAGAAAGAGAACGAACGATCATACTCGAATAATGGATTCTTTCTCGAAGTCAGAGAAAAATCGTCCACCGTCTCAGAGAAAACATTCTCAAAAAGATCAAGGTCAAGATCGAAGAGATCGTTGACCTGCCAGATTGAAGCAAGCAAATCTTGGGCTAGGAAGTCAGTCAGAGTTCCGACCTCACAAGACGGTGAACCCGGATGATGAGAATCAACAGATAATGCCGCGAGACCTGGCTGAACTGTAATACAGCTCATCATCATAAGTCAGATGGAAGAATACAAGAAGAATGAAGGGAGGGAGGGTGGGAACTGGAAAAGAAGGTGACTGTTAATGATTCAAAGATCAGAGATCTGGAAGATATAGGACTCACACCACAAATCAAACGCAAAGCAAACACCGAATTCACCAACACAACCCTGGTGATGACCGTAAGAGTTCGGTCGTTTATCTTTTCGATTTTATGATTGATTGGCAAACAACGTTCTCTCAGATAAACGAGATTAGATAGGTGCCCAAGACTTCAACGTCGTACTGTCCCGAGTTCTCGCCAGGAATCACCTAGTCTCAGCCAGTATGGAAGTAAGTACGGACCGTTTCCGGCTACCCGTATTCCTTAAGGACCGAGCCTTACGCAGTGTCCTTTAAACCTCCCACTCTGCTAAGTAAACTCGGACCGTTTCCGGCTACCCGAGCTTACCCACTGAAGATAAGGTGATTGAAGACGTGAACTAAGTAGTATTTCGATAAAAGCCCGGACTCTGGCTCTACCTTATGTGTCGTCTCTCTCTCGCTGATCTGGAGATTCGATCGATGATTCGGTTTTTCGGGGATTGCTCTCCCAAAGCAAGTGAGTCCTTACGTTTATTTTAGAGTCAGATAGTGTTAGCAGTCCCTGTTTTAATTTTCGGTTTTCACTTTTTTTGGATATTTTCAGAGAAAAATCGTCTAACGTATTTTTGTGTTTTTGGGATTGGCCCTAGATACAAGCACCTAGGTGTCGAATCCTATGCAAACATCTAACTAAGCTAACCTACGATGCGCAGAGAAGGGAAAAATCGTAAAACACCTAACAAGCACCTATCTCGGAAAAGCCGCGGAAAACCGTCGAGAAAAATCGCGATCGAGAAAAGCCGCGGTGGGTGCCCTGCTCCCCCAGGAGTACAGCCCTGGTGAAACAGACCCCGAGAAACGTACAAGTCGGGATGCCTTTACGAGGCCCCTTTCTACGACACTATTTTTATATGCTTTTTTTACAAGAAAATTACAAGAAATTCTAAACTACTTGGTTTCGTGGCTTTGAGCTGTGCGGCTCGAGCTGTGCTGCACAAATCAAAAACAAGAAACCGTGAAGTCAGAGAAATAAAATCGCGAAAATGAATCTATCCTAAGGTCTTCGCTATCCTCCTAGCGCTGCCTCCCCGGCAACGGCGCCATCTGAAAAACACGTCACCTGATCTGCTGTCTTCTCGAATTCCTGCAAAAGAATCAGAAAAGAAGTATCGCGGTCGTTGTCGACCAGGTGGGTTTTTACAGAAGAGATTAAGGTGAGTTAATCTCCTTTATTTTATTTATACTCCTAAACAAAGTGTATAGCGGTTTTGTACGGGAGTGTCGAACTCAGGGAGGCAAACTGTTTTAAACTAGGAAAATCAATGGAAAACCTAAGGATAAGTGTTCCCTAATTTTTATGGTATTTTTAGGAATTTTTCTGAATTTTTATTTGATTTTTATGGATTTTATATTGTTTTTGCAATTTTTTTATTATTTTATGATTTTTATTATTATTAGAAATTATTTCAATTTTTTATTTGATTTTAGTTTTGTACTTTTTAGATTTTTAAAGGTTTTTATTATTTTTATGGATTTTTAAGGGTTATTAAAGATTTTTATGATTTTTGGTTTATTTTTAATGGTGAAAAGGTAATTTTTATTGAAAACAGTGTTGTTTTTGTGATTTTTAATGATGAAAATAATGCCAAAATATTTTTTATTTTATTTTCTGTGAAATCTCAATGAAATTCCCTTTAAAACGATATGCTATACGTTTTTAGGGGATTTTTATTTATTTAGTTATGAATTTTTGAAGTTTTTAGGTATTTTTGTGTATTTTGTATTTTTTTTATTGATTTTTTATTTAATTTTTATTTTATTTTGGGTATAATACGTAAAATATGGTATTATATACTAAATATAATTTTTATGTGATTTTTAAAAGTATTTTTATTATTTTTATGGTGTTTTAAATGTGTATAGGGTGTATAGTGTGTTATAAAGAGGAATAGGGGTATAAATGTGATAAAAGTTAAACTGCAGGGGTATTTTTGAAATATATGAAAAGCTGAGGGCTGATGCGCAATTTGCTCAGATCGTCACACTCCTCGCACGTGCTGTTCCCTGGAAGGACTGAAACGCAAATTCGAGAACTTGTGAGGGCGTGCCTGCAAAAATCTCAGCCTCCACGTGTTCTGCACCTGATTCGCACCGGCGAGGACCTGTTTGCAAATTCAGAAACTTGCAAGGGCGTGCCTGTAAAATTCACAGCAGTCACGTGACGCGCACGCGCGCTTCTGTTAGGCCAACTGTCGACACCTGGCGCCTGCGTGACTGTCCGATGCGATGATCCGACGTCTATGATTTGGGCGTTAATCGACGGTTCAGATTCAAACTGGAGGGGTACTCGGCGATCGGACGTCGCTGAAGCTATCTCGATGAACAGGGATGAAGGAGGACTCCGGCGAAGTTTGATCGTCAAATTGATGAGTTCCTTCGCTCAATCCTAGCTGCTGACGACTCGAATAGCTTCGTCTCACTCCTCCGCACCAGATCGAAGGCGAAAACGAGATCGATTTGTTCTAATCGACGATCTGGAAGCGATACTTCCCTAGCTGCTCCTGTATCTACGATGCCTCCTGTGTCTGTGTAAATCGAGCGATCTAGTCGCTACTGGAGACCACTACGACCTCCGGTCGTTGTTCAGATACTGAATGAGGTGACGAGCGACCAGAGATAGCTGAGGTTTCACCGAAGACGGAGGATGTAAAGCTGCGACCTGCAAAACTCAGAAACACCACTGGATCGAGGTGTCTAGACCTCGATCCTAAGGATTGTAGCACAACATGGATGAATGAGCGAGGCAGAGTGGAGATGACGGAGAGCCTCGTAAGCTCCGGCCATCGGACATGGACGGAGATGGGAAGAGATGATCGGGAATGGAGAAGCGGAGATTGATCGATGATGAAGGCGGAGAATCGGAGAAGTCGAGTTTCGAATCAATTTTTCGATCAAAACAGAAGGGAATAGAAGGATTGAGAGGAGAATGGAGGGGTTGAGAGGAGAATGGAGGGGTTGAGAAGGAGATAGGAGTAGGATCTAACCTGGAGTAGCTGATCGGAGAAGATGAAGTGGCTGAGGTGATGTAGTGGAAGGCGCGCCTGGAATGCTGGAGCTCGGCGAAGCTCCGCAGTAATGGCCTCGACGACTGGCGCGATCGGAGGCTGAGCACGCGCGACGGCGGAGCAGAGCTTCGCTACGGCGCGGCGGCGATCTCGCCGACTCTCCTCCCGCTCGCTCGACGGAGCTGGAGCTGAGGCTGTCACCCTCGAAGCTCTCTCTCTCTCTCTCTCGCGAATCTCGGGTGGAAGAAAATGCAAATGGCGGATGATCTGAGCTCGGGGGGGGTTGACATGTATTTATAGGGAGAAGGTCAGATGAATCTGGACGGGTTCACGGCCGGAGGGGGGTCGTTAGCCGAACGATCGGGTAGTTGGAGCGGTTGGACAGCTGGAGCTCGGAGGAGAGGACGGAGGAGAAGCTTGGGCGCGAGGAAGAAGGAAGGAGCTGAGAAGGCTCGAAGCTCGCAGGGCCTGGCGGTTTTGAATGAAGGAGACGGTGAACAGTGCCTGGGCGGGCACTGTTCACCCGCTGACCGGTTGACCGCCCAATAAAATTTAAGTAAATATAAAGTAAATATATAATTAGTTAAGTTAATTAAATAAGTAATAATAGTTATTATTTATTAAATTAATTTTTATTTTATTTATTATATAATTTTATAAATTATTTTTATGAATATAAAAATATATTTTTATTTACTTTTTATAAGTTTATTTTGTATTTTTAAATAGATATGTGTATGTGTATGGACCTATAGGTATCTTACCTATGTCTATACAATTTTTTTATTATTTTTATTTTATTTAATTTTTTTTTTTTTAATTAAAAATTTTTTTAGTTTTGGATTTATGTTATTAATAATTTATAAATAATATCTACATTATAAAGAATTGTTTTATTTATGTATAAGTATAGGTGAGCTACCTATGTATGATATAGACCTATATATACATATTTTTTTTATTATTTTTATTTTTTTCATTTTTCTTTTATTATTTTTTTTATTTTACACCATTTTATTATTAATTCTTTTAGTTATTATAACATATATTATCAACATTATTTACAAAATATTAATTTATAAAAATATGGGATATTGGAGAAGATAGGTACTATGTACAAGAAGAGCCAAAAACCTAACTTTTGCATATGGACCCCAAAAATTATGCACCCAATTTTATAAAATAGTTTATGAAATGCTATATACAATTAAAAGTGAGTTTGGGTGATTTGGAGTTTTTATTTGCAAGTTATGGGTCTGTGAAGTTTAGATTTTGGCTTTTTATTTTGTGTATAAATTGTACAATGAGTATTATTTTTGGGCAAACTCAATTTTGTATTTTTATTTAAATTATTATCTACAACTTTGATGAAGGAAGTTTTCAAGTTTGAAGTGGTCTTGATGATAAATAAAATAAGTGAGATATTTACATTATGGAGAGTGGATAATTTATTTTTTTGGTCTTGGTTTTCTTTGTATTTTTATAGGTTAAGATCCTTATCTCCCCCTACTTATTTCTCTTGTCGACCTGGTCAATATTGACCTGGTCTCGGGGTTAGGATCAGTCTGAATATTTTATATCCAGCCTTTTTTTTTTATTTTTATTTTCCTTTTTCTCTTTATTCTTTTATTTTGGTGAAAATAAGTGTTAATTATATAATATTAATATTTGTGGTTAGAATGTTAATTTCATGGAGTTAATGGATATTTACATGCATTTTACCAAGGATTTTAGCCAAAATGAAAGAATAAAGGAGATGAATCATGGATTCATCAGTAACCCAAACGTGTTCTCAAGTCGCATGTACATTTGTAGGAAGCGAACAATATGGACCGGAATAAGCACCTGGATGTGCTATCGAGCATATCCGAAGCACCGTCGCACGAGAATCAAGCTAATCATCCGGAGGAAGAACATGATATTCGTCTGAGATCGAAGTCTTCACCTGAAGCTTAGCACCAGAGGTCCAAAAGCGAAACAATCATTGATCGTCTTTAGCTCCGAGGATTCGAACCATCGAGGAATATAGATACGGTACACAAACCGAAGTACTACAACCGATTGAGACTCGTGCACCTGGAAGCAATCAAGCATCGAACATTGCAGAGAGCATGACGAGCCGTAGCGTCTGCTATCGAGAACCAGAGCATCACCTAGAATCTATTCACACACCTGACTGCTGCCGAGCATCACCAGCCCGAGACTCGACGTCGAGTTCGAGAATCGCCGCCGCCTGAAGATGCTATTATTTGGGGAAGAATAGATACAACCTCCAGGTCGCACGACAACCATTGATCGTGTAGAGATCCAACACCCCCTATCAACCATCGACTAACCGCTCGAGCGCCGACGTGTTCATCACGTGAGCAGGAGATATTTTGGGTGATTTCACAACTCATCCCTCTAAACACCCCCATATATAACGGAGAGGTTCAACTATTGGCACTGCACGTGATCGAACACGTGCTTATGGTGATCTATAGGACATATCCTGAACTTATCTAAATTCTCGAATAGGTCCTGACCAGGTCATATCACATGGATCACCACGTGGGTCGGGATTTTGCGTTTGATACCCCTGATTCCTTCTATAATTGCATACAGGTGCAGGCGCTGAAGCCCATGTGAGCTATCACATGGGGTGTTGTATTATGCGCATTTTACTCCCACCTATTCGTTGTTTCAAGCGCACCCTTATACTTCCTCTATATTATATATAAGTCCCTGATACAGTGTATTAAATAAATTCCATATTAAATAATATACTCAATACAAAAATCAAACAAAAATATTATTAAATACCTAATACTATATTCTATACAGTACTAAGTTAGTTTTGAAAAATATAATCATTTTCTATTTTTCACAATTAAAAACAAACAATCATTTTCTATTTTTCACAATTAAAACAAATAATAAAATACATAAAATTTCAAAATACAAAAAAAAGAAATACACACATCTAAAAAATTCACAAAAATTATTACATATATTCGGCTATATTCTAAATAATAAACAAAAACTTAAAATCAAATATAAAACCCTTAAAAAATTCAACAAAATTTTTTATAAAAATCATAGCCAATTCATAAAAATCACAAAAAATACGTACAATACATTATTTTAAAGATATTTTCATATTTTGCAGTATCAACATAAAATCCAAGTTTACCTTACCGTTTCCATTTTTAAATTCAAAATACCTCTCTATTTTTTTTATAAATGCATTGTTTTCAATTCTAAAATAAATTCCAAAACCAAATAATGAAATAAATCAGAAATATAAAAATTATAAAAGATCAAATCAAATATAAAACATAAAATACCTAAAAATATCATTACATATAGGTATAAAAGAACATAAAAACAACAAAACAATTAAATCGAAATAAAAAACTATACAATGAACTACAAATCCCTAAAAATTCACTAAACCCTAATACCTTAGTCTATTATATTATTCACCTTAGTTTCATAGTTTTGCCTTCTTGAATTTGACTCTCCTGTAGTATACAGTACACATTAGTTTAGGGTTATAAATAATAAAAATCTACAAATTTTATGCTTGAATCACCCGGTCAATGTTTATCCTTTTAGATGACAAATCTGACATATCCATCAATAGGTCGGTGCACTTGGAATCATAACATTACTCGAAACTTGTGCTACGAAGCCAATACCTCAGATTATGCTCCCTCTCGAGATCACCGACTCATTATTCTTTCGTGTGCGTTTGCTTGGAAGGTTTTCTGGTGGTAGGTAACCCTCTGGAAAAGTGGATTATCCTGTGGATATTTTTTTTTTGTGTTTCGGTATTTGGTTGGAGAATTTTGTTATGATGTAGTTGTATTGATGTTTTGAAAAGTGATTATAAGTTGAGTATTTTATAATTTTTAGATAATAAGATGATATACTATATTATTTTTTAGTTGGAAAGAAAGAGAATTGATAGATCGGCTACAGCTGGGGCTATGCTCCCTCAAGTTAATTATATTTACAAAGCAATCCCTCTTTCCAATCCCCCTCACCATGTGCCACTCTCTCGACTCCCTCATTGCCGCCACCTCCTCTCCTCCCCTACGTTACCGCCACTCCCACATGTATTGCTTCCTCCATACGACCATGAGTACTCCACCCCTTCTCCCACTAGGATAAAGACGAGAAGTGCCCTGGGATCATACTCAATCGGCTTCACGGTGTTCACCTTGCCATTGAAGTAGAGGTGACATCAGATGGAGAGGGTCTCCTCGAAAATGGTGACACCTTGCAAGACCTTAGCGGGCATGGTCTGCAAAACGCCATGCATCCTTCTTGTCCTTGTGCACAAACACCCACAATAGGAGATCGATCATGGAAGGCAGGAGCCCCTACACGGTAGCAATCTCCAAGGAGAAGAGGCAGCTGTGGGCCTTCTAATTCCATATCATCTTCTCCTCCGCCGGCTCCGCTCAGGACTCGTCGGGTAGCTGAAAGCAATTGGTTGGCCGCTACCATTGTCGTAGCACTCCGATTCCTACTATTTGTTGAGATATTGTTGAGGGGGCATGGTCATCCGATGACGGGGGTAGGTATCGGAATGCTTAGTCACGTGTAGATGTACGGGCGTAGGGGAAAGTGTGTGTGATGACGAGGGAGAGATTTTTCCCTGATTGGGCATGGCTCCTCTCGAATTGCCCGGTCATGGCATGTCAGTTCCGAATTTCTGAGTCAGGACATAGATCGGCGAATTGTTCGCCGATCCAGAACCCTCCCCATCTGCGCCCAGAACCCTTCCCCACCTGCGCACTTTATAATTGATAATGTATAAATCTTATAATTCATAATGTATAATTGATAATGTATAAATTATAAAGTATATACACTATTATTTTATAATTGATAATGTATAAGTATTATTGATTGTTCCATTGTATATAAATATTTATAATTATTTTATAATAATAATGGATAATACATAAATTTTTTATACATTATTATTTTATAATTGATAATGTATAAATATTATTGATTGTTCCATTATATATAAATATTTATAACTATTTTATAATAGTAATGGATAATACGTAAATATAATAGTAATATAATTATTATTTATTGTTCCATTGTATATAAATATAATATAATTATTATTGAGATTTTTTTCCCGAATGGCCATGGGCATGGGCATGTTCCATTGTTAAATATTTTATAATAATGGATAATATAATTATTATTGATTGTTCCATTATTTGTAATGAATACATAAAGTATATAAAATATAATGGTATATGTTTGCGCAAAGTAAACATGTGTGTCACTCTTCAATACTCTTCAATTTCGTCAAAAAAAACGGACATAAACATCACATTCAACATATCGCAAGTGAGGATCCATTGTTTCAAACACGAAATACGAAGATTACATCTAGCATTGCATTAGATAAATATGTTCTAAACACTACTAAGCATGTCCTCTAACGCTGTCACTGTCCTCGAAGTACGCTCAGACGTGCGTACTTAAGTGCAATTGTATAGTGTAGATCTGCCAAGTCAGCATACAGTTCCTCCTCCTCGTCGTAGACGTCAGTGAGCGGGGATGTCTCGCTCTGAGAACTCACATCCATCGATGGAGGCATGGATTGTCGCGAGTAGTCAGGAAGCGGAGAGTCGATAGGATAAAGCAGCTGAGGCAGGGAAGTATCCTGCAATGGATACTCTGAAGTAGTCTGCAGTGGATACTCTGTAGGAGCATCTGAAAGAGTGCCAGGAGCACGAGCCATCTCCGAGTTGTGTGGACTACGCTATCGTGGGAGGACAAAAGGTCCTCCTTGTGGCTGGCCACCTGAAGCAGGCGGAGTCTGATGTGATGCAGGTGGAGTCGCCCTGAGCGGTGTACGTACTACCGGGACTCTGTTGGTCGGAGGACGTACCGACTTACGCACTGTGAATCTTGTTTTCGCCATCTCCTACAATAAAACAATATCAAAAAAAATAATAAGATAGAAATATCGTAAGGCATAAAGAATTTATCCCAATATTAAAATTAAATATAACAATATGAGATTGTACTTACGGATTTGCAATACGTCAACTTGAGATTGTACTAACGGATCTGCATATTACTATATTTATGTCATTAATTTGTAATAATGAAGGAAGCATGATAGTATAGTGAAATTAACATAAACGATCAATACATCATTCATCGACTAATTAAAAAGATATTGTTCGTACAAATTACTGGGGATGCAGAATTCTACGTGCCCTACGTAATATCGATGATAGATTAGCCCTACGACCCCTACTAGCAACACCAGTACCACCTCCACTCTCGTCATTCGTTTGTCGCGGTGGCTGAGGTGTTTGGTCCCGAACTGATGAAGAGCTATCGATCTGCGAAGGTCGTTGACGATGCTCTGTTGGTGGCTGATCTGGTTGCGGTGTACGATGCTGCGGTAGATCCTGGAAGGGAGGTAAACGGTTGGAATCTGCGTAATAGGCAAATCCAGGCATTTCATGTGGAATGAAATCGCTGGTTAGGAATTGCGTGAATGGCTGCGTCTGGTGTGGAATGCTCGGGTTTAGACCCCAGAAATCGCCAGCTTGTGATGGTTGCGTAAATTGGACCTGTGATGGTCCTGCTTCGTCATCGTTTCTACCGAAAGCATATGGTTCATGTACACGAAATCATAACTTTGAGCAGCAGCCTCAGACGGTCGGGTGGTTCAGGGACATGGAATGGTATATGTGAAGGCTCAGTCGAGTATGAGTACCTCGGGGTGTACTGCCTCATTTGATCCACCAATCCAAATCTCTGTAGGGCGGAGTCAAGTAATCCAATTACATTCTGCAACTCCGAGCTTCGTTCGTAATCTTCTAGGATCTCACGAGCTTCATACACACTCTGCACCTGAATATTTGACCCGTTTTTAGTTGATGTTTTACGAGAAATAAAGATGGACAATATACACACTTACCCCTGGTCTGAACCTCAGAGCGTATGGCTGGTATGTAAAGCATGGTGGCGGTATTGCAGTATGTATCCATCGCCGTGTAATGCTCCAATACCAAGTCATGTATGCTTCCAGATGCTGGTCATTCGATTCAACCGATTATCTTTCCATCACAACGGTTTGACGCCGTTGATTCCATCGGATGATCTATTCTCGGAGTCGATCGGGCCAATCAATAGGATCATTCTCTCGTTGACGAGAGCGACGATTCAGAAAAACTATCAGGGGCATTTGATCTGGGATGTGAGGTCGCAGATCAAATTGCCTCATTACACGATCAGGCACGTGCATGACCGCTATGTTGAAACAAATTAGGATTGTCTGGGATCTTCACACTTCCTGACCTTCTCGACAGATTGCGGGAAGGTGATTTACGATCTCCATTTCATATGGAGGCCAACGCATCTGTTAAATAGTATAAAGTTAGTTATTTTTCAATAAGGAAACGGTATATCTAGGATAGTCATGGACCGTACCTGATGCTCGTCCTGTGTGTCCAACTCATTACGATAAAACGTCAGGTTTGTTATCTGAACATTTTGAGTAAATGACCTACACCCTGCCATCCATCTGTCCATTCGGATGTTAATATCTTATTAAGATATAAAATACGTGAATGGTGACTGTGGGTGTCATACCTTGAAGCATATGGCCCTCGATTCAGGGCTTCGAGATCCATTCAATACGGTTGGGGCACCCCGATGTGTATGTGCTCCCAAGACCAAGTCTGAAGCAATGTCAGAAATCCGTAACATCTCTTGGATCTCCCCAACGAGCATTCGTCAAGTTGCTGGTATAATTGGGCAAGAACTGCTGCCCCCAAGCCACCTGACCACATTCCTGGAAATTTTCGAGCAAACAGAGATACCGTAATGGTACCTTATCACCTGTAGAGTCCGGGAAGAAAGACTCCCCAATCTGGTATAAAATAAATGCCCGAACGATTCTCTGCAACGTATTCGGATCTTGCTCCTGAAGGTTTGCATCCGAGAGAATGGTGTCATGAATTCAAGTAAGCTTCAAGCGTCCGCTCGACAGATTATCTCCGACTCCATGGATGGGGTTGGCGCCAAGCCATTCTGCGCAGTAAGCACTCCAGTTATATCGTTGATGAATCTCCATTTCATCACCTTTATTCTATCATTTTGGCCTTAAAAATCCCAGCAAATGCATGTAAATAGCCTCAATTTGTACACAATAGCATTCATTATTTATTGTATTAATTATACAGAAAATAAGGTTTTTAATGCCAAAATTATAGAATAAAGAGAAGAAAAGAAAAAGGAATAAAATATTGCAAATATTTTATGACCCTAACCCCGAGACCAAGGCCAGCATGGAATTGGTCGACAAGGAATAAAGTAGGGGGAGATAAGGGCCAAGAGTACAATAAATACCTCATTTATTTATTCATCCATTTATGCATTTTTGACACCTATTTTGTATATAATTATTTAATCATCAAATAGAGAAACTTTGTACATGAAAGTTGTAGATAATAATGTGAATAAAATTACAAAATTGAGTTTGTACAAAAATGATACACAATGTACATTTTATACCTAGAATAAAAAGCCAAAATCTCAACTTCACAGAACCATATCTTGTAAATAAAAACTCAAAATCACCCAAACTCACCTTTAATTGTATATATCTTTCCAAGAACTATTTAATAAAATTGGTTTCATAATTTTTGGAGCTCATCTGTAAAAGATAAGTTTTTGGCCCTCATTGTATACAGTATTGATTAAAATATTCATTCTATTCATTATTTATCATTTCTATGAATTTATATTTTTAGAATTTTGTAAATAATGTATATAATACATGTACATATTGAAATTAAAAGAAAACCAAAAATAATTTGTAAAATAAAATAAGTCTACAAGATACATAGACACAATACCTATGTGAAGTATGTACATAAATAAAAAAAGGAAAACATTCTTCAATTATTTTATTCTTTCTTTTTTTTAATAATGTACATATTAAATATAATTCATTAAAAATACAAATCCAAAATAAAAAAAACCAAGAAAATACATTAAATAAATAAAGTATATACATTATATAGGTAAAATACCTATAAGTATACCTACTTATATATGCACCTATTTATTTAAATATGTAAATAAACTCATAAAAATTAAATAAAAATATATTTATACTCACAAAAATAAGTTACAAATAAATAAAATAAGAAAATAAAAAATTAAATAAAAATACACAAAATAAAAATAAATACACGTAAATACACTTATAAATACATCATTAAAATAAACTCATAATAAAATACATTAAAAAAATAAATAAAAATCATAAATAAATACTACATTAATTAATAAACATTTTTTATTTTATAAGCAAAATTTAATTAATTCATTTATTATGTCTAATAATTGAGTCAAATTCGGGCTGACATGGACCAATCACAGGCCTGCCAATGTTGACCTCGGTCAACTCAGCCATCAGCCTCACCAGCCCGTCAAATCTGTCAGACATGGCGTTTTCTCCAAATTTTCTCGATCGACTCGTCGCTCCAATGACATCGGTCCCTTCACGGAAATTACTCCCAAAGCAACCCTTATACACGCCCATAGCTTGTTTCCCCTGTATATAGCTTGGATTCCTTATTTTTGGCCGGTCAATAAGGGCTCCCATTATGTTCGAAAATAAATCAGCCTCCATCCCGTCAGATCTGTCAAACCCCCCGTCTTCTCCCATTTTTCCCGGCCGCCCCGTCCATCGATCGCAATTGATTCCTTCACAAGAAATGTTCCTGACATCTTGTACATCCACGTCCAAGGCTTGTTTCCCTTGTATATATCACCGATTCCTTATTATTTGCCGGTCAATAAGGGCACATGCACATGTTTATAAATAAGTTCCCCCTCCTCCTTGGTCGAATTGGGCCAACTTACTTCCCCCAAAACACCTTGAATCTGGTTCTAGATGAGCCCTTGTGACAGGAGGAGCTCCATAGCACCGTGAATCGGCCGGAGGAGGAAGAAATTTTGTCGCGGTGGCGCTCCGGCGGCCACCCTGCTCCCTGGAGGCCCCCAGGTATAAGAGCTGCGCCTGTTATATTTCTAGGTAGATTTTGATTCCAGCATTTTATTTCCGCATTTTATTTCGCATTTAGATTAGTAGATTAGCGTAATTTAGGCGAATCGAAGTTCACCGGAGCTCCGCTCCGGTGACTTCTCCACAGTACCCCTGTTGTTTTCCGACCACCCTTCCACCTTCATTTCGTTCCCCTACGCCTTCTCCACCTTCCAGCCACCTTGTCCAACCGGATTCGCACTT
Source organism: Ottelia alismoides (assembly GCA_037367405.1). NCBI lineage: Eukaryota > Viridiplantae > Streptophyta > Magnoliopsida > Alismatales > Hydrocharitaceae > Ottelia > Ottelia alismoides. The sequence goes on along the minus strand of JAZKJV010000175.1, from coordinate 738,087 downwards.
GGATCCGCGAATCGATGCTCGTCTCCTCCGCATCGCCGGAGCATCGTCGCCCTCACCCATTTTTTATGCTAACAGCTTCAGTTTTGGGCCGAGGAGCACCGCCTCGAGCCGAGCTTCGTTCCTGTGCAGGTCAGGTGCGTTGAGGAGCACCAGGAGTCGATTCGCACGCGGGTGGAGGTACCAGGAGCCGCGTTAATTCACCAAGCTCGTGGCACCGCTCCAGGGCACCTCCGGCCGACCTACCACCTCCAGCGGAGAGAGCCAACCTCCAGGAAGCTTTTGGGACACTGTGGAGCAGCAAAGGTCGACGGAGACGCGAGTTCTCACCGGAGGAAGCTCTCCCAGGCGAGCATTCTTACCCGTTCTTCCAGCTGTCGTCTCTGTCGTTGGATAAAGAGCAGGTCCCAGTTTCAATCACAGTCGTCCGATGGAGCAGCGCTCAGACCGTCAGATCTCCCACGAGATCTAATCCGCACCGCTCATCGGCGAAGCGTCATCGGCGCACGTGGAGGTGCCACGTGTATTAGTGAACGCAGATCAGCCGTCCATCAGCGCCCACGTTGGGGGTAATTTTCACATATAACCCCCGCCTTTTTTGTATTTAGTATTTAATTTTGTAAATAAATTAGAACGTTGTAAATAAATTGTGAATTTTGCTAAAGGACCCCTGTTCCTCCTTAAATTGCATTTTGGTCCTTCCGCACCTCACGTGCAGTCCCACGTGAGGTGCGTGAATTTTGCACTATAACCCTGGCTGTTTTTGTTAATTGTAAATTAGTTCAAAAAATTAAAATAAATGTTTATTACTGTAGGTATTTTTGCACCGATGCCCCTGTTACTTATTTTATTTGCAAAAATACCCCTACCAGGCTGTTTTATTTTTGTGTCTTTTATCTATTTATTAAAAATACCTATGAGGCTTCTAAAAATCCAGAAAAATTAGGATAGATGTTTCATGTGATGCCCTTGTATGCCCATATTTTATTTCACATTTTTTTTGCATTTTTACTAATTAGTAAAAATGGAAAAGAAGCCCTTTTTGTACTGTTTAAATTAAAAAATACAAAAAAAATTAAAAAATGTCTATGAAAAATTCCAAAAAATTATATATGGTATATTTATACATATATTGAGTCCAGAAATTGAAAAGCCCTAAAAATACGAAAAAGAAAAATAAAAAAAATCAGAAAGCTCCAAAATCTAACAAAAAAATTAGAAAAATATTAAAAAGCAAAAAAAATATATCTATATATATATATTTTTTAAGCATTTATATCTATATATATCTATATACTATGTTACTACTCTCTCTCTCTCTTCTTATATATATATCTCTTTATACATATCTTTATATATATATATATTTATATAACTAAAATATAAAAAGAAAATATAAAATATAAAAACAACATAAAAATTATAAAAAAAAAATTAAAAAATATATATAAATAAAATCCAAAACCCACAGAAACAATAAATGGACATGAACAATGGATTGAATAAATGATACATTACATACATTCCCTTCGCCTCCCAGTGTTTGACCTCTACCTGTACTTACACCTATACACATTTACATGTAGAGTTATAATAAATTTTAACTCCACATTTTTTGATATTCATTGCATATATTATTGTGGGTTAATTGTTGATTGATTTGGGGATTTCGTCTGAGGTCAACTCAGCGACTGTCTCTCCGTCTTATGGAAAGATACGATCTCGGCTGAATCCCCTTTCATCAAATGGCGCCGTTGCCGGGGAGGCATCGGATTTTGTATGATTTTGTGAGCGTATTTGTTTATTTATTCAATTATTTGCTCATGTCCCTGATTTATTTATTTGTTTGGTTTTTATTTCTATTTGATATTATTTGATTGATTGTTCTGACCCATCTTCTTTCTTTGTCTTGGATGCGAGGGACCGCCAAGCGAAGGAGGACCTCTTAGGAGGACCTAAGCACCCAAGCAAGGTGGGGTTGGCTCTTCTATGCCACGCCAACAGGAGAGAGCACCCATGACAGAAGAAGGAGAATTTTTGAAGACAGTCTCTATTTTCATGCATTTTATTTTATTTTATTTCATTTTATTATGTATATTCATGTGAGAGAGTGATACTTAGAACTTTGTAATAATACATGACTCTCACAGGTACACTCCAACTCCCGAGGTCCATTGCCCGAGGGATTGTTCCCTTGGGGGCCTCGATGATTTTTGACGCTTTTCTTTTATTTTATTTTTATTATTTTGTGTGTGAATGAGCCTTAGCATTAGGATTTGCTTGCTCATAGAGTTAGGTCCAAACACCCTAATATTTGCATGTACCTATAGTTCGCTTTGGACCTAGATCAAACTCTAAACAGCCGCTCATTTATCTTTTAGCCTTTGTGCCACAGCGAGCCCCGCAAAGCGCTTTCTCCTAAGCTCAAGTGTGTTGAGCACAGAGGAGGGGTGAGCCAAGACCGGACTTTTTGAGGCTAAAGATGAATGAGCGACTTGTGGTGCTTCACGATAATAGCAATTTCTGAACCTAGGGCGATTTCTTCGGTTTGCATTTGCATATAGCATAGGTTTCAAATTCTGTTATGCATCCCGCATGGAGAGAGCTGGGAGGCACTGTAAGTCTTCTTACTTGGCATGCATCATCGTTTTCCGACTTGCATGGCTTTTCCGATCTTCTCCCTCTGTTTTTGCCAACCTAGGGTGCTTAATGGAAATTGGAACCTCGATAGGCACGTGCATTGAAAATACCCAAAAAAGTGATAACTTGAATAAAATCGGGACTGTTAACTCTATTGGACTTAAAAATAAAACGTAATGGATTCCTTGTCTTGGGGAGAGCAACCCCCTCATTGGATGCATTTTAAGTGCTCACGTACACACTAAGGAGTAGAACCCAAATCCTATCAAGCCTCCTAAGTAATTGTACAAATTTTGTGATCTCACCTAACTCTAAAATCAAAAAGATAAATGACCGTCACCTGATGGTCTTCACTGTGTTGAGTAGGTGAATTGGGGGTTTGCCTTGTGTCTTGATTGTGACTTGGAGTTCATTGTGTTTTTCTTTCATCCCTAGAGTAGTTGGTCCCACCGTGTGAGTCATGCATTTTTTTTATCTTTGAGTCTCTCTATCTCTCTTATACGTATATCTCTTCATGTAGGATCGAGTCGTGATATTGGCGGTTGAGCTCAATCATTCTTCGCCAAGTCCTTTGTTTCCCGCTTCTTCACCATCTTCAATGTATCCATCGTACCATCTTCTCTGGTTCGAGGAGAGACCGCTCTTCGGACCGCAATTTTGACGGTGTTCCCGCCCTGTGTGGAGCACCCAATTTTGTCTACGTCCCGATCTTCTCGCCCACCCTCCTTGTACCCTCTGTATCACTCTTCTACCACCCATGATATTGGCACGCCCGCTCAATCAGCTTCTCCACTCCCCTTTGTGTACCCTTCTTATCCATATTCCTCATGTCCCCCGTATCATCTTTCCCTTTACCCGGGAATGTTGTGCATAATGATGAGGCCCGCATCGAGGATTATTTATACAAATTATTTGTAAGTCGGGCCTATGATGTTGAGGTTGCTGAGATTGATGTGACTTGTCTTTGATACATGCATACGAGCTTATTGAGGATTTTTGCTGATGCATAGAGCATAGGTGTGAGGCATTATTGAGGAATTTTAGTTCTCGCACACCGGATTAAGGATGTGATATGATGCGATAATTCGATGAAGATTTCATGAGTATTGATTGATCTATCCATCTTGAGGTTCCACCCATCTTGGTTTTTGAGGATTGACTGATTATTCTGATATGGATTGCCTAGTAAAGGTGTGCGGAACCGACATGATCTCTCATCTTCCGGATTGACCCATCCTTGATCTCCTGACTCTCTGATCCACCCTGGCACTTAGAGGATTCCTGACTATTTTTCGTGCCATCTCAGCTGACTGGATTGACCCAAGGGATGTTTGGTGAATGACATGATTATTTGCTCCCTTGCATGATCTTATGCCCTCCAAATGATTGAATGATTTATTGCTTTTGAGGACCTGAGATGACTTGCCAGCATTCCCATGGCCCACATTGATCTAGCTCACATTACTCCCTGAGGACTGTCTGCGGGAGAATGCGATAATTTCTAGGACTGCGGTTTCATTCACTGCTTTGGTCGCCACTGTGATGGGACCTGAAACCGAGTCAGATAATATGTTTGATTGGCCTACCCCTGTGATTATGTGCCTGAGCTGTCAGTACACGAGGCCAATGTATTAGACTCATCTGAATCTGCTCTCCTTGACGGTCCTCGCAAGGCAGAGCTCCACTTTTCTGATTATTCCATGCCTAGTTCATAGCTCCACGAGGGTTATCTGCGGGAGACTATGACATATTTCAGATCTGATTGGTCTCTTCTGTTGGTAGTCGCCTTGTCAACTACTGAGACCACTATGTGGATCCGTCTGATGGATCCGGCTCCTTTGAGCCCGCTCTCCTTGACGACCCTCGCAAGGTAGAGACACATTCTGACTATTCTTTGCCTAGATCGCAGTACTCTCCGAGGACTATCTGCGGGAGACTGCGACACTCTCTTTACGCTCGGTTCCCACTTCTGACTGTGTCTCCTTTCTGTTGGAGCACGGAATCGAGTCGTCTGATATACATGATTTTTGGTCCCATCTCGAGTTGTGTATTCGATCTGCGGATCGTGGGACCTATCTGCTTAGACTCCTTTGAGTCTGCTCGCCTTGATGGTCCTCGCAAGGTGGAGCTTCTGGTATCTGCTATTCCCATGACTAGTTGGCAGCCCGCTCCCCGAGGGTTATTTGCGGGACACTGCCACACTTTCTTGATTTGACGGTCTCTTCTACTGGTAGCCGATCTGTCACCTACCGAGACCGTTTCTACAATCTGTCTGATGGATCAGGCTCCTTTGAGCCCGCTCTCCTTGACGACCCTCGGAAGGGTGAGCTTCTATTTTAATTATTCATTGACTAGCATGTACTACTCCCCGAGGGTTATCTGCGGGAGAGTACATCATTTCTATGAACTCGGCTTCATCCCTGGTTGTGTCTCCTTTCTGAAGGAGCACAGAGCCGAGTACTCTGACTATTCTCTGACTTTGCTTACCTTGAGGACCCTCGCAAGAGTGAGCCACATATTGTGTTGTTCTGTGTATTCTTGTGACTTTCAGATTATATCACCGCCGTGCATCACACAGTCTCATATGCTTTATTTCCGATCTATCTGAGACCATGATTGACCGGAGGAGTCCGTACTGCTCTTTCTTCCTCCCGGTTTTCCGGTATCGGCTCTGTTTCCTCATGTTGACCATATGAGCCGATTGACTGCTTCATGCTACCGAACCCGATATCTAACATTTCGATCTATTGTCCCCGGTAGCTGACACCCACCTGACTGCATATCAGGGTGTCTTTCCACCTTCTGACTGCATCCTCGTTCTCACAGGGAGATGACGACAAGAGTACGGTAGTCGCTTACCAGATACCGTCCTGTACTCCACCAGTTTTTCACCTCTTGTATATATGTGTCCCTTGTTCATTCTTTCTCCCGTATGTTATGTGTGCCCCAGATCTATCACCATATCTTTGTGTCTACACTTAGGACGTACCTTGTCCTAAGTATAGGGGGGCACACACCGAGTTGTTCTTTCCTTGCACATTTTCGTCACCCCTGTTGTCGCCTATACTTAGGGATATCTCACCCTAAGTATAGGGGGAGTGATGCGTATATTCTACACGATCTTTTCATCAATCTGTATATATGTCTTCTTTTCTTCTTTTCTTCTTTTCCTTTTCTATCTTCTGTATCTCAATAAAAGGTGTCGCCCCTTTGTGTTAGTTTTCTGTACTTAAGACGTACTTTGTCCTAAGTATAGGGGGTGCACCCCTGATTTGTTCAGCTGTCTATTCCCACCCTTGACCCTCCCTGATTTGTGTGTAGTCTGTTATACTTAAGATTACTTGATCCTAAGTATGGGGGGGACGATCAACTTCTATTTCCTTCATCTCTTATTCGTATATTCTTTAGACTTGTCTATACTCAGTACGAGTTATGTCTTCTCTTTCTCTTTTCCGATCTATGAGGACATGGCTCAAGCTTAGTATAGGGGGGTCTTATATACTATGTATATAATATAGCCATAACTCGTACTTTTGTAATAATATGGCTAATAATTCATTAAAAATCTTAATAAAAAGATGTGATTATTCCTCAAATTCTTTTTATATATACTGATTAATAAATCAGGTGAAAATATTTTTTGCAAAATGTTTGAAAAATAGTTCGAAAAATCTTTGTGAACATTTATTGAAAACTATTTTGAAAATATTTTGTTACATGTTTTCAACCTGTGTAAAAATGTGTGGTTTGTAAAAATTTATTTTCTTTGTGTGAAATAAAATGTTTGAAAAATGATTTGCAAATGGTTTGAAAAATGGTTGTAAAAATATTTTGAAAAATCTATATATATACTGTTTTGAAAAACCTTTGCAAAATGATTTTCAAATGTGTGTACATGTTTGTAAAAATATTTGTCAAAATTATTTTGGACTATAATTTTCAAAAATTGTTTGAAAAATACGTGTCAAATAAGTTTGAGGAATAGTCACATATAATAAAAAAACTAAAAAAATAAATAAAAAAATAAATAAACAAAATTCTTTAATAAGTGTACATATATACTTATAAATAAAAACTATATTGAAAATTCTTAATTCTTGTAAAATAAAGCGGCATGCCTGTGTAAATAGTTGTACATATTTTCTACTTTGAGTGCCAAAATTATTTTATTTGCAAAAATTCTTTGTGTAAAAATTCTTCTCTTGTTTTCAAATTCTTTGAAAAATTGCATTATTCTTTGCATATTTGTAAATAGCATTTGCATTGCATTCATCTTCTTTGATTGAGCTTGATAATTGAACTAGTCCAATAAAGTCGAAGATTGGAGCTTGGTTGGACCTTACTGCACCTAACTGCACTGGAACCTTACGGGAACTAGGTTTAAGGTACTCCAGGTCTATTCAGACTTAATTCTTTGAGAAATAAGGGTTGGGTTCAAGTCACCTCAGTGGACTAACTAGAACTTTTCGAGACAAACGCACGACTCTTGTCGGCCGTGACCTAACTTGGACACTTGCACCTTTCACTTGGCTCAACTCAGTTGGAGTGGTGAGGGGGTTGGATTTTCCAGTCTGAGACGCACACGGGTGGAAACATTCGTCCTCGTCTAGGGAGGGAAGTGCACCCCAACCTGGTCCAATAGCCATGAGGTCTAACGACAGGAGAGTGTGGGTTGCAATAATGCTTCAAAAGAGGGATAGTCTTCTAGCTCAAGAGGAAAAAGTCCTTATGTAAATGCTGCTGTAAATAGTATGTTGAAAAAAAAAGGGAAGAAAGAAAAAAAAAAGAGAAACTCCAAAAAAGTGGACAGGCTTGTAAATAAAAATAAAAATGCCTGCCGGAGTATGTATATATGTTGTATAGAAAATAAGCAAGCTTGAGCATCAAAGTTACACCGTGTTAGCCTGCAGCTGGATGACTTGACTACACTGGTCTTGCATCCCAAGATAGGTATCTACACTGGCTACCGTCGATTATTTTCTTTACCTCCTCCTCTTGAGTTGGATGCAACTTGAACTTAGAAGGGAATACCCCGCTCCTCGAGGAAAGAGCTGTTGGATTAGGGAATCATTGGGTTGTCATTCTGGAGAAGTCAGTCTCTTTATCATTTCAGTTGGGGAGAGCCACCATCACTTACACGTACAAGTCAGCTTCATAGTCATAAGGGTTTGCGTATGATGTAGGCTAGTTCTGACCTAGCTATTGAGGTGATTTGAACCAAGTTCTGTGACTCTAGAAGGCTGTTACGTTTTAAATTTGGTTCCCGACCAGGTTCCACACACATTTTTCACACCAAGGTCTAACATGAGCTCCAAACTTTGATTTTGTATAGATAAGTTTAATAATCATGACCAATTCAATTTATTCTTTAAATTCTTTATTTTTTCCTTTTCTTTTCTTCTTATTCTTTGTTGTTTTTGTACTTATTGCATAAGTATTTGCTAGGGACTAGTAAAGGCAAGTATAGGGGGGTGATGAATCTCCATTTCATCACCTTTATTCTATCATTTTGACCTTAAAAACCCCAGCAAATGCATGTAAATAGCCTCAATTTGTACACAATAGCATTCATTATTTATTGTATTAATTATACAGAAAATAAGGTTTTTAATGCCAAAATTATAGAATAAAGAGAAGAAAAGAAAAAGGAATAAAATATTGCAAATATTTTATGACCCTAACCCCGAGACCAAGGCCAGCATGGAATTGGTCGACAAGGAATAAAGTAGGGGGAGATAAGGGCCAAGAGTACAATAAATACCTCATTTATTTATTCATCCATTTATGCATTTTTGACACCTATTTTGTATATAATTATTTATTCTTCAAATAGAGAAACTTTGTACATGAAAGTTGTAGATAATAATGTGAATAAAATTACAAAATTGAGTTTGTACAAAAATGATACACAGTGTACATTTTATACCTAGAATAAAAAGCCAAAATCTCAACTTCACAGAACCATATCTTGTAAATAAAAACTCAAAATCACCCAAACTCATCTTTAATTGTATATATCTTTCCAATAACTATTTAATAAAATTGGTTTCATAATTTTTGGAGCTCATCTGTAAAAGATAAGTTTTTGGCCCTCATTGTATACAGTATTGATTAAAATATTCATTCTATTCATTATTTATTATTTCTATGAATTTATATTTTTAGAATTTTGTAAATAATGTATATAATACATGTACATATTGAAATTAAAAGAAAACCAAAAATAATTTGTAAAATAAAATAAGTCTACAAGATACATAGACACAATACCTATGTGAAGTATGTACATAAATAAAAAGGGGAAAACATTCTTCAATTATTTTATTCTTTCTTTTTTTAATAATGTACATATTAAATATAATTCATTAAAAATACAAATCCAAAATAAAAAAACCAAGAAAATACATTAAATAAATAAAGTATATACATTATATAGGTAAAATACCTATAAGTATACCTACTTATATATGCACCTATTTATTTAAATATGTAAATAAACTCATAAAAATTAAATAAAAATATATTTATACTCACAAAAATAAGTTACAAATAAATAAAATAAGAAAATAAAATAATAAAATAAAAATACACAAAATAAAAATAAATACACGTAAATACACTTATAAATACATCATTAAAATAAACTCATAATAAAATACATTAAAAAAATAAATAAAAATCATAAATAAATACTACATTAATTAATAAACATTTTTTATTTTATAAGAAAAATTTAATTAATTCATTTATTATGTCTAATAATTGAGTCAAATTCGGGCTGACATGGACCAATCACAGCCCTGCCAATGTTGACCTCGGTCAACTCAGCCATCAGCCTCACCAGCCCGTCAAATCTGTCAGACATGGCGTTTTCTCCAAATTCTCCCGATCAACCCGTCGCTCCAATGACATCGGTCCCTTCACGGAAATTACTCCCACAGCAACCTTATACACGCCCATAGCTTGTTTCCCCTGTATATAGCTTGGATTCCTTATTTTTGGCCGGTCAATAAGGACTCCCATTATGTTTGAAAATAAATCAGCCTCCAGCCCGTCAGATCTGTCAAACCCCCCGTCTTCTCCCATTTTTCCCGGCCGCCCCGTCCATCGATCGCAATTGATTCCTTCACAAGAAATGTTCCTGACATCTTGTACATCCACGCCCAAGGCTTGTTTCCCTTGTATATATCACCGATTCCTTATTATTTGCCGGTCAATAAGGGCACATGCACATGTTTATAAATAAGTTCCCCCTCCTCCTTGGTCGAATTGGGCCAACTTACTTCCCCCAAAACACCTTGAATCCGGTTCTAGATGAGCCCTTGTGACAGGAGGAGCTCCATAGCACCGTGAATCGGCCGGAGGAGGAAGAAATTTTGTCGCGGTGGCGCTCCGGCGGCCACCCTGCTCCCTGGAGGCCCCCAGGTATAAGAGCTGCGCCTGTTATATTTCTAGGTAGATTTTGATTCCAGCATTTTATTTCCGCATTTTATTTCGCATTTAGATTAGTAGATTAGCGTAATTTAGGCGAATCGAAGTTCGCCGGAGCTCTGCTCCGGTGACTTCTCCACAGTACCCCCGTTGTTTTCCGACCACCCTTCCACCTTCATTTCGTTCCCCTACGCCTTCTCCACCTTCCAGCCACCTTGTCCAACCGGATTCGCACTTGGATCCGCGAATCGATGCTCGTCTCCTCCGCATCGCCGGAGCATCACCGCCCTCACCCATTGTTTATGCTAACAGCTTCAGTTTTGGGCCGAGGAGCACCGCCTCGAGCCGAGCTTCGTTCCTGTGCAGGTCAGGTGCGTTGAGGAGCACCAGGAGTCGATTCGCACGCGGGTGGAGGTACCTGGAGCCGCGTTTCTTCACCATGCTCGTGGCGCCGCTCCAGGGCACCTCCGGCCGACCTACCACCTCCAGCGGAGAGAGCCAACCTCTAGGAAGCTTTTGGGACACTGTGGAGCAACAAAGATCGACGAAGACGCGAGTTCTCACCGGAGGAAGCTCGCCCAGGCGAGCGTTCTTACCCGTTCTTCCAGCTGTCGTCTCCGCCGTTGGATGAAGAGCAGGTCCCAGTTTCAATCACAGTCGTCCGATGGAGCAGCGCTCAGACCGTCAGATCTCCCACGAGATCTAATCCGCACCGCTCATCGGCGAAGCGTCATCGGCGCACGTGGAGGCGCCATGTGTATTAGTGAATGCAGATCAGCCGTCCATCAGCGCCCACGTTGGGGGTAATTTTCACATATAACCCCCACCTTTTTTGTATTTAGTATTTAATTTTGTAAATAAATTAGAACGTTGTAAATAAATTGTGAATTTTGCTAAAGGACCCCTGTACCTCCTTAAATTGCATTTCGGTCCTTCCGCACCTCACGTGCAGTCCCACGTGAGGTGCGTGAATTTTGCACTATAACCCTGGCTGTTTTTGTTAATTGTAAATTACTTCAAAAAATTAAAATAAATGTTTATTACTGAAGGTATTTTTGCACCGATGCCCCTGTTACTTATTTTATTTACAAAAATACCCCTGCCAGGCTGTTTTATTTTTGTGTCTTTTATCTATTTATTAAAAATACCTATGAGGCTTCTAAAAATCCAGAAAAATTAGGATAGATGTTTCATACGATGCCCTTGTACGCCCATATTTTATTTCACATTTTTTTTTTGCATTTTTCCTAATTAGTAAAAATTGAAAAGAAGCCCTTTTTGTACTGTTTAAATTAAAAAATACAAAAAAAATAAAAAATGTCTTTGAAAAATTCCAAAAAAAATATATGGTATATTTATACATATATTGAGTCTAGAAATTGAAAAACCCTAAAAATATGAAAAAGAAAAATAAAAAAAAATCAGAAAGCTCCAAAATCTAACAAAAAAAATTAGAAAAATATTTAAAAGCAAAAAAAATTATATCTATATATATATATTTTAAGCATTTATATCTATATATATCTATATACTATGTTACTACTCTCTCTCTCTTCTTATATATATATATATCTCTTTATACATATCTTTATATATATATATATATATTTATATAACTAAAAATATAAAAAGAAAATATAAAATATAAAAACAACATAAAAATTATAAAAACAAAATTTAAAAAAATATATATATAAAATCCAAAACCCACAGAAACAATAAATGGACATGAATAATGGATTGAATAAATGATACATCGCATACATTCCCTTCGCCTCCCAGTGTTCGACCTCTACCTGTACTTACACCTATACACATTTACATGTAGAGTTATAATAAATTTTAACTCCACATTTTTGGATATTCATTGCATATATTATTGTGGGTTAATTGTTGATTGATTTGGGGATTTCGTCTGAGGTCAACTCAGCGACTGTCTCTCCGTCTTGTGGAAAGATACGATCTCGGCTGAATCCCCTTTCATCAATCGTGCAGGGTGTTCAAACCATGTCACGGGAGCCCCATCGACACGAAGACCTATAAGGATTGAGACATCTTTCAATGTGACTGTCGCTTCACCATGTCGGAGATGGAAAGTATGTGTCTCCGGTCTCCATCGTTCCAAAAGTGCCATTAGGAGTGACTGGTCGAGGTTCGCCCTCCTCATGTTGCTTACGCATAGCAAGCCAGCTGTCCCCAGCAACTGATCGAACTCCGCACTCCGGGGTTTAACCAATAGCTTGTTGAGGACGCATCCATGCTCCACGAATCTGAAATTTTTTATAACCACACAGTGCAATGTTACCATAAGTTTTGGTATCGAAATGTTAATTGTGTACAATGATACCGTTGCATCCTCGTTGAGCGGTGATGCGGATATGTGGTGGTTATGCTGAACCAGAACTGAAGCATCAGGTCCGGGAGTGGAATCCATTTCCTGCCTCAAAAAACATTTAGCATTAAAGATGAACAGTATCATAAATATTCAGACTAAAAACATATATCACTGAATGTGGAAGATAACATAGACATTCACAATTCATTTAGTGCATGTTACACATCATCATTACATTCATCGTCCGGGACATGTCGCACGTATGTGACCACTCTGTTTACATATACCGCACCTTACGTTTACACGCCCCATTACATCCATACTATTCTGAATTCTTCGAAATCGTGGTCGGTCGGGGCCTAGTTGCACATTCGGTGGCATCAAGATTGCTCGAGGTACATTTGTTGGCCAGTACCGCCGATCAGGTATCGGTGAGAATTCGGCTGCGTATATTTGGCGAAATGTGGTTGGAGTGTAGTAATATGAACAGTTCTTCACATGCTCGATACCGACGTTAATGTGTCCACAAACCGCGATGACATGCGAGCATGTGAGATGAAAGCACTGCATAAATCCACATGTGCATTCAGATTCAGTCCCGTTCAGTATAACTCTATAGTTGCCTTCACGACATTTAACTTCAAATACTGTCTGAGAGAATTGCTCAACATCATGTGCGCGAGCTAACTGAACGTTATCGTCAATAATCTTGTTGTACCTCGGCATTAGCTCCGAGGTAGTACCTGCACCCTGCCTGCGATGAGCAGAGAAGTAGGTATTTAAACGATAAAAGATCGCAAGAATCATTGTCAGTATCGGAAGGGCGCGCATTCCCTTCAACACACTGTTGAAACATTCTGACAGATTCGTCGTTGTGTTCCCGTAGAGACGTCCTTGGTCGTATGACAATGCCCAGGATTTTCGATCCCCGTCTTCCTGGCGGATAATCCAGTCGTACGCTTCAAGACCATTAACTTGGATCCGTCTCATAATCCGATCATGGGCGTGCGTATTGGTTACCGCCCCTGCACTGTAAAATTTTCCTTACGCCCAGCGATCATGACCCGTCCTTTGCATGTTCGCTTGCATGTGCCTCAGGAAGAATCGATGACAATGACCATGATCAGCTGGAAAATATTTGGGCAGCAGATTCTTCAAACCACTGAAACGATCGCTCAAAAAACAGATACCCTCTTGCTGAATTAGAAAGGATAATTTATGTAGGAAAAACTCCCAGGCATCCAACGTTTTCTTTTCGACTACTACAAAGGCAACAGGGAATATGTAGCCGTTCCCATCAACCGAAGTGGCTACAAGCAAGTGACCTTTAAATTTTCCATGCAGGTGTGTAGCATCTATGCTCATAACTGGTCGACAAAATGTGAAGCCTGTCAGCGACGGACCGAATGCCCAAAATAATCGAAAGAATGCAATTTTCCCTGGGACTACTTGATGAGACTAGGGATCAATGTAAGGCTCTGTTTGGAATTCATACCAGGTACCCGGATTGGTTTGTTTCATCATCCACATAAACCTCCGGATATCCGCGTAAGACAACTCCATATCACCAAAAATTATCCTCAATGCATGCTTCCTTGCTAACCAGGCTTTTTTGTAAGAAATTGTGACGTGGTACGTATCTGAAACAAGACTTCTAATCACACAGGGGGTAAGTGTAAGGTTGGATCTAAGAGTCTTTAGAATAAACCGACTAATGAATCTAGTATTGCACCGTCGGTTGTCAGTTAGTAGCACCGGATTACGACATGTATGCTCCTCACGATACGTTCGAACCTTCCAAACTTCGTTCCTCTTGCTGCAGCTAGCATGCAACCTCCATTTGCAGTTAGGCAATGCACATCTTACGGCGTAGATGTCTTTTTTTGACGCGAGCACTTTGTACTATACGTATTTTGCCATACTCCAGGTGCTTACTGCATCAATTAAATCATCTTTTGAATTAAAATATCTGTTATTCTAATACTCCAGTCCACTCCTATCCGGGAATATGGTGTCCTGTGACTCGCTGATGAATTGTGCTTCCTCTGCAAAACTGTTTACAATCCAGTCGTCATCTGTAAAAATATCAGGGAGCTCCGACATAGGTTCCAAGGTCATGTCGTAATCAACCGTAGGATCGAAGATCGGTTCGTTGTTGATTGAACCGATGAGTGATTCCTGACCGTGGACGTCATCCAAGTGGACACTGACGTCGTTGTTGTCGTCCTCCTCCTCGTCGACAGTGTCTTCATCTGCTTCCTCGACATTCACCTCGGGAATGATAGCAGAATCCTCCTCTTCCTCCTCATAATTCATATTTAGGTCTGGGATACTGCACGTAGCAGCCTCTCGTCCCCTTCGAGAAGACTCGCCAATATTGGTAACGTGGAACTCATGACTTCCAGTGGGATCCGCTTCCACCATCAGTTGCATCATTCCAAGATACCGAGCAATGTTCAACATTAACTTGGTTGTCGAAGTATCAGTGAGCACTACTAGACAGAAGGTGTTCACGTTCATAGGCCATCTACACGTGATGCGGACGTTGTACTCCCCTTCCCTATATCCAGTAACCGTACGAATCATCCGTACCAGTTCCTCAAAACTGCCAGACTCCGGAAAACCTATCATCTTACCAGTCCCCCCCTCGTAGGTTACATTCCCGTTCTAAGTGACAATTGCACCATTCCAACACACAAATAATGGAGCTATGTTGGCCATTATCTATAAAAAATAAAGACAATGTAACCTATTCAGTAATAAGCAGATAAAAATTTATTACTTACTTGTTTTTAAGTACTAATATACTGATAAATAAATACTATAACTAACAATTAACTACCTAATTACTTACTAACTACCGATAACTAATAGCTAAGTAGCAATTAATATTGAGTAAGTAATAAGTACATAATTAATAATAATTACTAATTAACTAATTAGTATTTATTATTTAATAATTGATACTTACAAAATAATAATTGACACTTAAAAATTAATAAATACTACTTTAAAATTAGTAATTGATAATTAACAATTACTAATTAACTACTGACAGATAATTACTTAATAATGACTAATTAGTACTTCATTATTACTGTATAAGTATTAATTAATTTTTGATAATATCCTAATTAATAATAATTAACTAATTACTATTAATAAGTAATTAATAATAATTTCCTAATTACTATTTATTAGTAATTAATAATATTAATTAATTAATTTTAAATTAATAATAATTTCCTAATAATTAACTAATTACTATTTACTAATTAATAAATTCCTAATTACTATTTAATAGTAATGATTAACTAATTACTATTTATTAGTGATTAATAATAAGTTCTTAATTACTATTTATTAGTAATTAATACTAATAATTAACTAATTTTAAATTAATAATAAGTTCCTAATAAATAACTAATAACTATTTACTAATTAATAAATTCCTAATTACTATTTATTAGTAATGATTAACTAATTACTAATTATTAGTAATTAATAATAATTTCCTAATTACTATTTATTAGTAATTAATAATAATAATTAAATCATTTTAAATTAATAATAATTTGCTAATAATTAACTAATTACTATTTACTAATTAATAAATTCGCAATTACTATTTATTTGTAATGATTAACTAATTACTATTTATTAGTAATTAATAATAATTTCCTAATTACTATTTATTGGTAATTAATAATAATAATTAACTAATTCTAAATTAATAATAATTTCCTAATAATTAACTAATTACTATTTACTAATTAATAAATTCCTAATTACTATTTATTAGTGATAATTAACTAATTACTATTTATTAGTAATTAATAATGATTAATTACTTACTATTTATTAGTAATTAATAATTATAATTAACTAATTTTAAATGAATAATAATTTCCTAATAATTAACTAATTACTATTTATTAGTAATTAATAATAATTAACTAATTACTATTTATTAGTAATTAATAATAATTAACTACTTACTATTT
The DNA here is from genome assembly GCA_037367405.1 of Ottelia alismoides. Lineage (NCBI taxonomy): Eukaryota > Viridiplantae > Streptophyta > Magnoliopsida > Alismatales > Hydrocharitaceae > Ottelia > Ottelia alismoides. Next base: position 721,680 of record JAZKJV010000175.1, on the reverse strand, counting down.
ATTAGTAATTAATAATAATAATTTCCTAATTTTAAATTAATAATAATTTCCCAATAATTAACTAATTATTATTTAATAGTAATTAATAATAATTAACTAATTACTATTTATTAGTAATTAATAATAATTAACTAATTACTATTTATTAGTAATTAATAATAATTAACTACTTACTATTTATTAGTAATTAATAATAATAATTTCTTAATAATTAACTAATATGCCGGAAGAACTATTATTCTATGATTGACAAATTGCTAATTACTAATTGCTAACTACGGTTCTATGATCGATCCGAATTCATAAACATTTGATCGTCTAAGTTTGAGATCATAGCGGTTCTATTATTCTACCAAATAAAATGAGACATTTTCATTATATCTAAAATGTGGGAAAATGAAACTATAATCACATCTAACATGTGGCCATACATTTTTTCCCTCAAAAATAATTAAACTAATTTTATTGAAATTACACAACTAAAATTATATAAAATAAATAATGCATACCTTAGATGGAATGTGGGAGGGAGTAAGGGAGGAGGAGCCTTGAGGCTTGAGAGGAGGAGCCTTGAAGCTTGAAGGAAGAAGAGAGAATGAGAAATGGCGTGGGGGGAATGGGGGGCGAAGCCCGCTATTTATAGGGAACCCGGTCGGCGAACCGTTCGCCGACTGGGTCCCACCCCCAGAAATCCCGGGCACGCGGGGAATCCCGGGCATATGCGGGAATCCCGGGCATGCGCGGGCGCCTCATGAGGGCATGGTGGGGGTCACGTGCGCCTCGGGAGGGCGCGGATGGCAGGCGTTGAATGGGGAGCAGGCGTTGATCGGCAAACGGTTTTCCGATCGGCGAACCGTTCGCCGATCAATGTCCTGACAGGGAATTTTGGCGCTGACATTCCCTGACCAAGCAATTTGAGAGGGGCCATGCCCATTCGGGGAAAAAGCTCGACGAGGGAGGCAGTGCGGTTGGCGTTGTGGAGGTAGAGAGTGGCGGGTATGGTCATGGGCCCTTTTTCAAATTGAAAAACTTTGTAAGAGGCATTCTCACATTTCCTTTTTTCCCCCTTTCCACAACAAATATAAAGGCTTTTTGTTTCTTTTACCTCATTTCCATGCAAATGGTTCACCTTTCATTATTGCAAGCCGGGCCGTTCGGTTCGGGAATAAACATGATAGAGAATAAGGAGAATAATGATCTATTCTCTATTCGACTGGAAAGATAGGAATAAGGAGAATAATGTGGAATAAAGGTAGGTAAGGTCAAACAAAGATTGGAATAAGGATGGAATAAGGTGAAATAATGGGATGTGAATTGGGAATAGTCGTACTCTTGAAAACCGCATCAACGAAGAATTGAACCCTTATTACTTATTCTCCAAACCAACAGGGCATTATTGTATGATAGCAAACACAATGTACACGACTTCATTGTCTCGTACTTCAAGAATTGTCCACCCACCTAACTCCACCCCCTTCTCGATAGTCCGACTCCTCAGCGATTAGGCATGATCTCATCATCTTGGCAGCTCGACACACTAGTCTGGGTATGGCTTCATTGTCGACTATCAACGACTCGAAGCCACCAATCGTCCATAGTCTACTCCACCGTCCACATGACTATGACTAAATCGATCATCATTGTCTTATCTTCCGATGTTAAAAATATAACAAAGATTATTATTAGTTGTCAAATTATCTTTTGTTCTTGTACATAGCACATGATGTCACATTCGTTGTTAAATGTTCATATAATACCTATTTTTCTGTTGAGTTATTCATTAAAATTTGTAATAATCATTGCTAGATTTAATAACAATATAAGAAAATCAATGAATAACCATTGCTATATAATTTTTTGCAAAAAATATGTCAACGAATACAATATTCGTTATGAATTTAGAGAAGCAAACGACAAATAATGTTCATTTTTAATTTCTTTAATTGCGTAGGATATACCAACAAATATTAAAGTATTCGTTTTCTTAGATCAATTTTGTTTTAGTGAATAATTATTTATCATATTCTATATGTTACACAAAATTCCTAAGATTTGGATAAAGGACATTTTACGTATTTACCTTATATACTTCTTCCACGATATCTTTCTTTATTATTTGCTTTTCGATGTAGGCAATCATAGAATTACTCATAAAATGAAATTGTGAGATTTGTATCAAAATTATAAGGCACACTATGATACCAACTATAGGATTTAAAAACTTAATTATAAATTTGACAAAAATGATAAATAAGGTATGCCAACAACGGGGGAGATAGCAAGTGCACTAAGCAGCCTCATTTATTATGATGCAGAATGTTCAAATCCTTATGGACTTTTCTCAATTGTGCCCCTCTGAGATATTGCAATTTCAGTTATGCCCTTCTTTTTTAGAATATCAGTTGTGCCCCACCTTCTTGCAAAATTCACACTTTTACCCTTTGTAATATCTGTTATGCCCTTGCTTTACCTAAATAGAGGGACACAAGTGAGAAAAAGCCATAAGGATTTGAACATTGTGTGTCATTAGTAATGGAGCTGCTTAGTGCACTTGTCTATCTACTCCATTGTTCTTATTTATCATTTTTGTATGATTGTCTACGTCGAAAAGTAAATAATAGAGAAAATTATTGTAGAAGAAGTCATTGGTATTTTCTACATAATTAAAAATCGTCCAACAAAACTTCAAGTATATGTTATTTTTTTTGATTAAATCGACTACTTAGTCTCCGAGGGCTTCCAATTGTTGAAGGAGCCTATTGTTGGATCATTGTGATGTTGGAATGGAAAGGAAGATAAGAAGAAGAGGAGAGGGCATTGAGAGATGGAGAGGTCGGCAGCAGTAGTGTGGGAGAGAAAAGGCAGAAAGCAACGTGAAGAACTTGGAGATTTTCGGGTCTGGTGATCGGATGGCCACCCTAATAGGTGAGACTAGCAAGAGGAGCGATTGGGCGATGGTGAAGAGCCGGAGACGTCGTTATGGAAGAGTTGGCGGGGGAGGGCCCTTGGTCCGACGTGAAAAAGAATGGGAGGCCGTCGAGGCAAATGAGGAGCCATCTCCCCAAGGAGGAGCGATGCACATGCAGTGGTGCTTCCGTTGCGGCAAAGAGGACCATCTCCCAAGACCTACACGGCGAAGGAACCATTGTGCTTCCGGTGTGGTGGCCCAGGCCATCGACGGAGAGACTGGAGAGCCAAGGACTCCTGGTCAAAGAAGGAGCTTGACCCCGAGCAGCGGGGAACCCAAGAGGTTGCTGCGCTGAAGGAAAACCAAATCATTGCCCCATCGAAGGCAGACTTTGCGTCGATTTTGTTGCGGATATCTGAAGGTGCGGTGAACCAGAAACCACTAGATGGTCTTCTGATCGAGGAAGGCGACGAGCAATTGCTAAGAGCTATCCCGGAAGGCCTATCGACATTGCCTTGGGAGGATCTGACGAAACCTGGAAGTTGAAGATTATGGGGCTTCCCGTTGCGATGCCGGAAGTTGGATGCTATCAGCGAGGCTCTGGTACACGTGGGAGAGGTGGTCGAGATTTGCAGTTGAGGTATGAGGCCAGGAGATGGCTCGGAGGTGATTGTCTCAATGCGTGGTTCCAAACCACCAGCTCCGACGACGGAAAGGTTGTGGCATGGACGTATGGCGGTGAGGATTCGCTTGTGCCGTTGAACGGTGCGGTGTCGTGATCCTAACTTGAGCTTATTCGAGTGGAGAGGAAGGCAACAAGTTTTTAATACAATGAACACATTATTTGGAGACTCTAAATTGAAGGAGGTACCGAGTCTTTGGGCACGTCTACTTCGGTATGATCAGCTTATGTATCGATGTTACAGACGTCCATGCCCGATCAGTCATCGCTCCTTTTATTGTTATATATATTTAACTTTTGTGTCCTCTCATTGGGTTGGAAGCCAGCATTAGTTATGTTTTTGCGGGCATGTTTTTATACTGGAGAAATTTCATTTTTAATATGAAAAGAAATAGCACCTTGTCTCTAAAATACAAATTATTCATCATCATGATCGATTTCATGGAACAGGGATGTGCTAAAAAAATACTGCATGGGCACGAGGAATCTCGGATTCAAGCTATTTGAGCTGCTATCCGAGAGCCTGGGGCTGGAGACAGACCACATTGCCAAAGTAGTGGGAGGATCCGGGCAAAACCAGGACTTGACCGTAAGTGTTTACCCGCCATGTCCACAGCCTGAGCTCACCTATGGTCATCAGCCTCACACCGATCACAGTATCTGCACCATCCTCCTGCAAGATCAAGTCGGAGGGCTCCAGATCCTCCACAACGGCAAGTGGCTCCAGGTCCAGCCTCACCCGGGTGCCTTCATCGTAATCATCGGGGACCTGCTGCAGGTAATTAACTATTATAGAATAAACAAATTAAACGGATCTTGATGGTTAATTTCGATTAAACTGACCCTCCTCCGAGGTAGAGAGATGACCTAAGGGATACCCAGTACATCTACTGTTCTGGGTAGCCCTTCAGCAGCTGTCTCTCTTTTTTTTTTTTGCAAATTCTAAATCCGAAATCCGACCTTATAAAGTAAATCTGAACCTGTGCATTTTTGTTCTTGGTGCCTATTAAGGCACTGACAGCATCTAAAAAGAAACTTAATGATCGCTGACAGTTGCTCAACTGTGATAAGATTTACATTTTATTAAATTATGAATGCTTATCAACTTCTGATTAGTCAATGCATACGACTAATGTTGATAATAGACAAAGATAACAAAGTAAAATTATAAAAAATGCTGTTCATAATTTTCTTGACAATTTTTATCTTTGTTATGCTTTTTTTAAAGATTAACGAATCATATTCATTCCATCATAAAAACACGGCAACGAGCTGCCAATCACATTTTCTTTCTTTTCAAAACCATCGTATTTGCGTTGCATATACGCTACATTGAATTGCACTCATTTCACTCAGCACACTTTATCTAGATTTCACATTAAATTAAAGATTTGTATCACTTGTACCTTTAACTTCTGCAATATCAATTATATCTCTTCCTTTTTTGGAATGTCAATTATACCTTTGAGGAACATACCTTATAACAAAAGGATAAAAGTATGAATTTTGTATGAATACATGAGTACAACTAATGTTCACAAATACATGTGCAAAACTTAAATGGGAGTGGCATAATGGGCATTGCATAAGTTAAGAAAGACACAAGTGACAAATACATAATACATATTATACACATCGAATTGAATACATCGAATTGCAATTCAATTCATATCTTAAATCTACCACGTCATCTCGTGTTAGACCTTGGATATTACACAAGTACAAAAGTACACCGCACAACTCTTCGCAGAGATTACATAATACATATTTTTTCATTTTGGATCAATCAATTTTGTCCCGATACTAAAACTCAAATGAATTACACTAGGGAGAAAATGATTTTCAATGTGTTATGATCCAAAAGAATGTAAATATTGTGTCTTTGTGAATGTCACATTTTTTGAATTGACTACTTTCTTTCTGAGCATGTTACTGACATTCGCTTTGAGTTCCCTCATCTCCAAATCTACTGTAGGAGACTACTATAGAGTATGTCCCTTTACATGTTCCCATCTTGCATGATAGTGAGCCTTCTTCAATTGGCCCCTCACTGCAGACATGGATGTTCCTCTTCCTCTATAGAACTTTCTATTTCTCTATAAGAAAAAACACTTTTTGCGACTACGAATGTGTCTGTAAATTAGATATAACATAGTCTTATGTGATCGTAAACAACTTCTGCAATCGTATGCAATCTCAGCATTCATAATGACATTTTTTGTCACAAAGAGGTAAACACCACGTTGTGGCTGTCGACATGGTTGTAAATGTAGTTCTATTAGAACACAATATCATTGAAACATATAGAAATGTGAGTTTTTAGATTGCGACATCATTAGAAGGAGGTGAATTGTGGTTCGAAATAATTTATAATATTTTCGTGGAATTAACGAGAAGTACATAAAAGCGATTGGACAGAAGTGAAAATTTTCCAATTTAAATATGTTTGATGGTTAAATTGCAGAGAAAAAGAAGAAACTTTAAGAAATAGCACATAAGTCCGAGAAGGAATAAAATGTAAATCAGGAAAACTTGAATAAAATAAAAGCTAATGTAAAGGGATATAAAATACAGAACTGGAAAAATTACGAAGGATAATTAAATATTTTCTAAAATTTCACTTAGATCCAAAAATACTTGAAAAATACTGGAAATAAAATATGCAAAAGACCATTGGTCTCCAAGATGAAGGGTTGGGGTTGTGCTCAAACCTCGCGGCAGAGGATGGAACAAGGGGAGAGGCCCGCAAGTATAACGCTTGTGGCGTAGGAGCTCAACGGAGGTGTGACGGTGTTGGAGGGTGGATGAGGAGAGGTTTGCAGAGTGGTTTTAGAGCATGCAACCCTTGATGGGTTCTTCTCATCGATCAATCACCAGTTGGGTCCTCGAGCTCGACGACAGAGGTGTGGTGGCGAGGAGGAGACAGAGGAATGACATAGGAGGTGATGGTGCAGTGAGGCTAAAGGAAGAGGAGGGGACAAGCCTCAACGATCTGTCCGGTGGAGATGGTTGGAGCTGAGGCTCCATGGATGGGTTTTCCTCTTCATTGCCAACCCTCTCCCATATTTGTAGTCGGATTCAAAGGAGGGGAGGGGGTGGCGGTTGGTGGTTGATGAAGAAGTGGAGGGAACGCCACCATTGGCGTCAAGGAAGAAGATGGGATGACGCTCCCTTCGTGCTTTGCATGAGGAAGAAGAGGGTCTGACATCATGCTTGCGACAACTTACTTTTAATTTTTTGTTTTTTTGAGATGATGATGTCAGGATGAAGTCATTTACTTTTTCATGTAGTGGCTTTTCTTTTTTGTTCTTTTTCTTTTGCAAATAAAATGGAAGAGGATTGGAGAGCCCTCTTAGACCTCTTCTAAAACAGACCTGAAAAATAAAAAAGATTTTTTTTAGAAACTTTAATATGAGCTAGGATCCCATATCTATTGAAATACTAACTAATGCAAATTTTATTTTTCTTGTTTTTTTAGATTTATTTTGTTAGGAGTGTTATGCATTTTCTTACATGATTCAGAATGCAATGAGCATGAAAATTATGGAATGAAAAATATACATTAAATCAAGAAAAATGCATCGGATTACTCATGATTTTTTTATAAAAAAATATTAAAACATGATAAGTCATCGATTCATTAGTATGTGTACTGAAGTTTTGTTATTATGAATCATTTATATGTAAAGTTTTTATGGCTATATATTTTTTGTGATTAAGTTTTAGGTAATTAATGGCATGTACTCAACCATCTAACATGAATCATTTTTCTTAGATCTTCTTTAACTCTTCTTTGATACATAAATTCAATAGTAATATCATTTACATTTATTTATTTATTTTAAATTAAAAATTAGAAAATCACACATAACCACATATACCCTGTATATGCCCCGGCATAGTACTTATTCAATATTCAGTGACCTGTTCGAATGCATATGCATGCCACTTTCATGAATCTTGCCAAAGAGCCATATGTCTATGATGACTCATCATGACATTCACAGCCTCTCTGATCTGGTGTTTAGCCCTAGAGAGTTGACATACATGATATATTAAGGTGAGAACAAATTTCCATGGCTAAACTCATTATCAATGCAAGACCAAGTTTTGTCAAAGAGATACGAGTCAAGTCACGAGGCATGGTAATAGAGAAGTGCGTTGTTGTTACGCTTTTCTCGGGTTTTTATTTAATTAAATTATGAACAAGTCGTTGCAACCCAATCAAGCATCAATAAATTTTTTTCTCAAGCTGAATTAATTAAAAAATAAATGTAGCAAGAGAATTTTTGCTATTTAATTAACATGTATAACAACATGATCGAACTCAGGGAGGCTACAATTCCCGACGGTTATTCAAATAATCAGAAAATCAATTAAGAGAAAAAGACAATCTCAAATGATAACTATCTTGGTTTTTGTGAAAAATTTATCTTTTCAATTTTTTATTTCTATTTTTTTATTTTCTGATATTCAAATTTTTAATGATTTTTAGTTTTGCAATTTTTTTAATTTTCAAAATAAATTTCTACACAAAAGAAATGCATTTTTTGGATTTTTCAAACATGACAAAGATACTCAAAAAATCCAAATAAAATATTTTGTGTTTTGATAATTTTTTGTACTGTTTTTGTAATTTTCAGAGATTTTTGGATATTTTAGGATTTTTAAAATGAATAAAACATGGAAAAATGCAACAGTGAGTATGCATGATTATTTTTTAATTTAGAAATACCAAATAAATGCAAAAATTATGAAAATTATTCTTTCTAAAAACTACATGAAATTATCTACAAACAGAGACTGAAATCACTATTTTTGAGTTTTTCTACAATTTCATATGATTATTTAAGAATTTTAGTATTTTACTTTTTTTTAGTTTTATAAATAATTATTACGTGAAAATTAGACATAAAATAAAATGCATAAAAAGTGTACTAACCTATTTTTTGGAATTTTATACATAATATTTGAATTTTTATGATTTTTCAAGTTTCAAACTGGAAAAAATGCGATGTTTTTTATTTTTTAATAATAACAATTGATGATAAAATACAATGAAACTTTTATGCAAAGAAGAAACAAGTGACATGAAATTAACTTGAATTTTAGAGAATTTATTGATGAATAAAATATTTATTTCAATGAAAAGAACAAGCAAATTTAAAGTCTGGAAATACATGTATTGAAATGCAAGATTTTATTGTTTTTGAAGCAGAAAATAACAAAAAATAAAAATGGAAAAAAATGGAAATTATCCAGTGCGTATGTGTTGTGCATGTGATTGAGGCTCTAGCTAGGGATCTTTTGTAAATACTATAAATACTGGGGTTATTTTTGATATTTGCCCAAAAAAATTAATTTTAGATTGGGGCTTTCGTGTTCTAGCCCTGCATTATTCTTAATTCCAAAGCAAAAGAGGAAGGGGATGCCGCCCCTTCCTTCCTCTCCAAGGAACGGCGATCCGTGACAGCAGATGGAGGCGACAGAGGCGTTGGATGGCGATGCGCGAGCTCTAGGCAGTGGGGTCGATGGGCGCGGGGAGGTGCTCCTGGAGATGGCCGCGTTGGCGCGATGGAGGACGACACATGCCCCCCTGTGATGATGGTGGAAGGCGATTGGGTGGAGGCGCGGGCGCTTGCGGGCGATTCCAGATGAAGCGGTTGGCTCACCGGTGGAGGTGTAAGCGGTGTTGCACGATCGGCGATGGGTGTGGAGGTGCCTGGCTATGGAGTCGGTTGTGCCAGGAGATCTATGGAGCACGGCCGACGTTGAGGCGGAGGAGGCCGCTACAAGCGGCGGCTAGGGCGTGGACAAGAGAAGAGGTGCTGCGGTGGACGTCAGCGCGATGGGTGCGTTGGAAGATGGTGCAGATGATGCGGTAGCGGGCTCCTGGAGGGGGTGCACGGCTCTGGCAGGTGGTTGCGGTGCCAAGCGGAGGGCGCGGTGGCAGGCTGCAGGTAGATGTGGTGGCTGACCAGATAGAAGTGCCCTCGTGCGGGTAAAGGTGAAGATGGCGCCCGCTGCTCACGATTTTCTCTAATTTTTTAAAAACAACAGCTGTAATAATTTTTTTATATTTTTTGAAATCAAAATACATGTACCTGAAATAAAACATATACGACGACCGACTCTAGCATGATGGCTCGGTCCAAATATTATTAACAGAAAATGTGAATGGTAAAACAGATCCGTCAAGGTGGAAGATAGATCCGGATCTCTGGTCACCGTGCATGATCGAAGTTGAATGTTTGCATGAGGTAGAACGTGAACGCGGAGAGATGAAGAATATGAGATGAAATCGAAATCGAGGGTGGATCAAATCGTGATGGGTGATTAAAAAAATTGATTAACTAAGATCTAGAGAAATGACAACGAAATTAAAAATGCAAAAAGTTAAACTACGATTAACCTAGATTAAAAATAAGAAATAAAATGGATCTCACCGTGGAGTGGATGAACGCCGTAATGGCCTCGACGAAGGCCAACTCACTGTCACTGGACAACTCAGAGGCTAGACACCCTTCATAGACAAGATGTCTCTCAAAGAATAGGCTCCTCTCACCAAAGATTGATCAAATTGAAATGAGGAAGGAGGAGCCATATTAAAAGGAAAGAAAAGAATTTGAAATTCAAAATTTGAAATGAGAGTAAGAAAGGGAAAAGGTTAGTGGTTAATGGTGGAGGAAATGTTTTACATTATCTACATAATTAATTAAATTAATTAATTTCATCACTTTATTAAATTAAATAGTAAATGCTATTTATTTATTTTTTGGTGTGATTATTTAAGGAAGTTGATTATATACATATACTACACACATATTATACATTATATACATAGTTAAATAAGGAAATTAGTTTTTTTATGTTTTAGCTTTTTTATTTTTTATTTTTATTTTAAATAATTATAAAGAATATTAAAAATAAAATATGAATATAAACAATAAATATAGATATATACAATAAATAAATGGTAAAATTGCACAAACCACCCCAGAAAATCGTTTCAAACTATAACTCCAAAAATTATGAAACAACAACCATTTTAAAGATAATTTATTTTAGAATACGATGAAAGTGGGTTTGGTTCAATTTACGTTCATATGGAGCTGGAATTGATTTTTCAATTATCGCTTTATGGCTTTTCCGGATGTGATTATTTTTAGTATATACATGATTTTATTTTACAATTATTTTTATTGTTTAGAAAACATTTTATTTACATTTTTTTTGAAAATTATTTAATTTGAGGTCAATTTATGTACAAATAAAATAGTATAAGTTTTATACAAATATACACAGAAAAGTATTTACAAAATATTTTTTTTTTTGGATTTTCTGATTAAGGACCCTATCTCCCCCTACTTTATTCCTGATCAATCAAGTCAAGTCTTGACCTTCTTTCGAGGTTCGGGTCATCCTGTATCTACTATATATAAAGTCTTTTTTTATTTTCTTTGTTTTTCCTTTATTTATTTATTTATTTTATGTTGAAATAACAATATATGTACAATATTTACATACAAATGCATGTTAGTAAGAATATGGAGTTTGTATTATATACATGTGTTTTTAAGGGATTTAAGCTAAAATAAATGAATAAAGATGATGAAATGCAGATTCATCATGCGTAATAATGTGATGAATAAGAAATCCAAGAGATAAATGGTTGAAAAGCACATAGAAGTCCTACCTTAATTCATGAGAATTAAATAATGTGCCATTTCGTTATAGGCACGCAAATCACAATTTCTCAAAAAGGCTGCTTAAGTGATTCTAATCATTTGGATATAAAGCGATCAAACTTATTTTTACTTGGACAAGCCCAAGATCGAACTTAGGGAGGCCATTGTCTCCTTAGAATGATTTTCAGATAATTTAGCTGTTAGGTTTTTTAGAAGGATTTTTTAGCAAATTTTTAATGTAATTTATGAGGGAATTACAAGTGTAAATGTGTTAAGATCAAATTAGCCTCGAATGGAAAATCTTAATTAATGTGAAAATAAGCTCAGAAATCCAGAAGGCTATTTTTTCAAAATTATTTATGCAATGAAAATCCAGAACATGTTATTATAATTTTATGGTGTGAAATGCATGCATGAAAAATCAACACTTTTTATGGATTTTTATGCAAATCTTTGTGCAAATGAAATGCATAAATTATGAAAATTTGACAGCAGGTTAAAATTATGAAACTAACCTATTATATTTTTTAATTTTTGGATGCAATTGATTTTTCAATGAGTTAAATAATGCAGACCATGTCATTTAAAGTAAATTAATTTTAATAAATAGTAAATATAATTATTTTCAAAGAATAAAAATATCCTAGATGTGTCTAATCAATAGGCACACAGGAAAAAAATTCAAATACTAAAAATACTAAGCTTTCAGTCAACTAAAATTAGATTACTAAATTCACTAAAGAATTTATTTTAAGGAAATTATGCGTGCAAATTGAATGATTTTTGATCCATTATAGAGGGCAATTAATCTGATTTATGGTGATTTTTTGATAAATTTTTGGGGTAATAATCGTTCTAATAAGAATTCCATAGCTTATAGTGGGTAAAGTGTGTAATTTCCCACCAATATAATGTTAATATATCAATTAAGGCTAAAAAATACACTCATTTCACCAAAGATAGAGAATTAATTGAGCAATATTTTACAATTTTTGGAATAAAAACTAATGCCAAATAAGAGTCCAAACAAGTGATGAAACACAAATTCTAATTGCAATTAAAATAAACAAAAGAAAATCAAAAGAAATAGCGCAAAACGTGATTTTTTAATTACCAATACTCGCAAGGGTTCTTACAAATTTCCCAGCGTGGCACGTGCATTGCACATGCTCCCTGGTCGGTGGCAATCTTCTCGTAATTCACGGAAGCATAGATGATATGCCTACAATTTCTCTAGAGTGGGGTCATGCGTTCCACGTGCTTTCTAGAGTTGGGGGCTGATTTGCAAATCCTCTAGAGCACAGGGGTGGTTGCACAAAAGTCTCCTTCATGCATGCTGAGCATGTGAGGAGTCTTGTACGGTGGGCGGGATAGCGCTGGTTTGTCCGTTCGAATCCGATCGAGCGACGGTGGTACATCTAAAAGAGAAGATCATGTTCTTCCCTAAATTCATCCCAATTACTTCGATCAGGCGGCGGCGATGCTTTGTGGTTCCTGGTGGCGGAACTCAGATCGAGCCTCCACGTATGGTGATTGACACATCGATGCTCCTTCGTTGAGACTCAATCAATGCCTGACGAAAACTGGAAATGAATTAGCTCTTCCCATCAAAGATGTTGAAGTACCATGCAATCTCCTCCTCCAGTAACTCATCATCGGGGAGTCAGGTATTTCCTTCTAAGTTCAGGTACATGCTAGTTTACAACGGTTAAACAAAGAAGACTAGAAGAAGGGGAAAAGAACTTGAGAGTGATAAGTATAGTCACATCTTCTGTAAGCTTGTCCAGCATAGCCAGGTCTCCACCTAGATCTATAGGCTATCTAAAGCTTGGACCATTGTGTCAAATGATATTCTTTTCGGAATTGACTTCTTTTTGGTAGAATTTGTGGTTGCTCTACATTGATCCTTTATGCCCCGACAGATATAGAATCTTTTGTTCCACCCATGCTTTGGGGTCTTAGAAAAAATTGTGCTACCAGTCCATCCCTCATCTGAAGCTTTATTTCAACCTGTTACTCCGCTCTTTAGATGTCTATGTTGCAGAAGAAAAAGTGGTTACCCATCCCATATTTATTAATAATAATTTACATTAATAATAATTATTAATAATAATTACTCCGGTCTTAAAAAAGTTCTTTTAACAAGAATTTAATAATAATTTACAAGAATATCATTATTATAACAAACTTATACAAATTATCCATATTTTACAGCTTGCAAACAAATTTTACATTTTTTACTTTTGTTCTTTTTTTATTTTCAAATTTTACAAAGTGGTTACCCATCCCATATTTATTGAATATTAAACGCATAAGATATATGAAATTACGAGCTATGGGTAAAGTATATATGTAATATATACACCTGCTATACTTAGCGTGTGCTATATCCTCATAGCATTGAAAGTGAGGAAGAGACATAACTCATGCCAAGCATAAGAGAGTGAAAAAATATAAGTTTTGAAGTCGACCTACCCCCTATACTTAGGCTCTGGTTAGCCTAAATTTAGAAGAAGAATAAAAATGGGGTGGTCGAGGTAAAAAGGAGAAGGGATAAATGAATATACATGACGAACATTAGTCCCCCACACTTAGGCCCTGGTCAGCCTAAGTATAGAAGATAGAGGAAGTGTGATAATTGATGGGGTTGTGGAATATAAAAACAAATATGAAAAAAGATAAGAAAGAGAAACTCGGGTCATTCACCCCCATACTTAGGATATAGTCATCTTAAGTATAGTCACAAAATGAAAATGATATGGAATTGGAGAGAGTGGCGCGAATCATGGGAGATGGAGGGAACTAAAACAAGAAAAAATATACAAGATGGAGTGAGAATATACAAGTCTGAAGAAGTTTTGTCACAAACATTATTGCGTGAATGAGGAGGTAGGGAATATATAGGTGTTTCACTGTTGGAATCATCCTCAGATAAATAATAATGAGGTGAAGGGATTGTCCGAAGAGGGTCAACACACGATTGCTTGCTCAGATAGGGCTTAAGAACAACCGAACTGATCTCACTCATATAAATCACCTTATCTGGACCTGATGAGGAATCCTCAGAAAACTTCTTCTCTGGTATGTCGAAGGAACCTTTCACCGATTTCTAGAACCTGAAGCATTGAGAGGAATATGAGAGTGGCATGCCTTGAAGGGTTCATAGGAACACCTCGAGTAATCAATACTCAACTTCTTCTCATTAGATAATCGGCTAGCGAATGGGGAAACCACTTCTTGGGTCAATTGGGTCCTGCATGTCTCCTTTGTTGAAGGTCCTGGAGGTAATGTATGCGAGTGGTCAATTGGATGTGGCAGCATAGGGACAAGAGTCGAATCATCAAAGTGGTCAAGACAATATGATAAGGGTGCGTTCAACTCAGAGATAACTTCTGGTAGTGAATCCTCTATAGAAGCTGTTACGGTGGTGGTGAGGCAAGCAGTAGGCGATGTCATCTTTCATCTTTTGGTGACGTACGAGATCTCCATCAGGGGATAAGGTAAATTGTGACTAGTAATTAGGAATTCCCCTAATTAATGTGGTGGTCTCGAGGTGTGAGGCATCTCATGACCAATGGTTGGCTCAACAGTCAATGTCTCAGGTGTAGCAGAGAGGTGGGACTCATCTACCTCTCGATGGTCATGGCTGTCTATGACCATGGGTTCCCTTGGGTTGACATGTGTCTTCAGAGGTTATGTGAGGTTGGTGTGTACCCACCATTGGTGGGAAATCAATCGCCCGAGTCCCGCAATCTATAGTCGCCTTAGCCAAGGTTTAGAACGACTTCCCAAAAATAATGAGAGACTAGGTAAACTCACCTCAGTGCTCAATATCAATGATCGTAAAGTACACTCTGAGCAAAGCATCTTGGAAAGTAATGATGACTAAAATAACCTCTCTCGATCGTTTGTTGGATCGGTCAACCAACTGAACGATCATTCTCGATTTCCTAAGTGGTCCAAGTTTGATCTTGTTAAACATGGAGGTCGAGAGGATGTTAATTGATGAGTCATCATTAATTTTATCATGGGTAAATGTGGTGTTTATGATTTCACAATCAGCTCTGAGCAACCGCGCCACTCTGTGGCTCTTGGTCTTTCTCTCCATCACTAAGGAGGTGGCCATAAACACCAGGTATCTCTCAATCCTTGTTCTCTTATTGCCCAACCTCTTGGCCACTAATTTACTTTTCATAACGTTTTGAGGTCGAGAAAGTGATATATTGTCTTTATTAAGAGAAGCTCAAGAATTAGTTCCTTAACAATGGCTTCCCTAAGGGCATGATCCAATTTTTAGAACATTTTTCATTTTTATGATATTTTCTGATTTTCAATTTTTCAATTATTTTTTATATTTTCATTTTTGATCTTTTTGTTAAGATTAATGGCGAAGTCAGTGGTTTGTAGTGTGTGTATTTCAAATGTTACACATGAGGTGTCTCATGTACGTTTTCTGGTATCCTCACTCTTTCTTGGTTGTTTACCATTTCTTCCATCATTTGGATGACATTATTTAGTCGGTCAGTCAAAGGATCAACTTTCGTATTAACATCTAAACTATGATTCTCACCCATAATCACACACTCTGAGGTGGCTCCTGTCCTTACAAATGAAACAAAAGTCTTCAGCAATCTCTTCCTTATTCATCATCTTCAACCTTTTCCATATCCTAGAAGCAAAATGCTCACAGATGAGATCAATAAGCTTAACCCACTTGCAAAAATAGCTCAAAGATTGCAACATCGCTACACAAAACCCCTCCAGAGGAGCTAAGAGGCATCTAGATGAAGCTTTTTCAGAGGAGGTCAATCGATGTAAGTTGACAACAAGTCCAAATCACCACAAAAGGGAATGGAATGAGCAAAGAAAGGTGGAGATTCAATTCCATGAAATGGACAGACGACAGAGTTACCAAAAAGAGAACTCGGTGGAAATCATTGAAGAGATGCAAAAAGCACTCATCCATTGCTGGTATCCACTTCACCGGAAGCTTGGTTGGTTCTTCTTCCATAATCTGGATACCATTGTCCACATTAAAGGATGTGGAAGACGATAAAGAAAGTTATTGTGAGCTGACTTTGTGTAGCATTCCCAGGCCTAATAACCCCATAGGACTATATGGGTTAGTTAGTTGTAAAACCCACATACATACCATATTGAGAACTATCAAGTGTATTGTTAATCAGGGTACTCATCTAAAGAATTCAGTAACCTCAAACATGTTGATTAATTAACCAACACTCCAATCAAACATGAAGCATTCATCCAATGAATGCAGCAAAACATTAGTATGAACATAACAATAGGCACTAACCATAAGGACCAAAAACCTAGCTGCAAATATCTCAGAGGGAAAAAATCTTAGTAGCAAAACATCAATAGGGGAGACAATCATGGCCATATACTCTCACATTCATGCCCACGTTGCTCTCTTCACATACATGCATACCCATGTTCCTCACATACATGCATGCCCAAATACCTCATACATGCTTAACTTCATACATACCCAATGATTACATACTTGTCGAAATTCCTCAAATCATATTTCGCTACACACATTCTACCATGGACTCACATATACATAGTCCATGCCCTCACATACACGTTATGCATACCCATATTCCTCACACACTTGCGCACATACCCAAACACACCCATACATTGCACCATACACTCTTACACACCTACATTCATACCCATGTTCCTCGTACACTTTCATACATGCCCAAACACAAACATACACTCTTATATTCATACCCACATTGCTCCCTACACACCTACTTGCATACCCATGTTCCTTACACACTTGCATATTCATATGACCAAAATTAGGAATAATCATGAGAAAAGTTAATAATAAAATAAATAGAACAAAATTTTAAGGACAAAATGGAAAAATCAGTGTGTAGAAACTTCTCTCAGACAGTAACTTCCACGTAGATCGATTGTTGTTGCATCCATCTGTTAAGCAACACCACTGTAGTAGCTGCTCATCTATGTTTGGTGCCAAAACATTGGTTGTTTTTTGGGTATGTGGGTAATCATCATTGTGATAGGTGTGTTCACATCTTTAAGTATAAATTCGTGGAGAATGAAAACTTACGATATGTAAAATACGAACGCTATATCACTGTCACAAGTGGTGAGCCACACCAAACACGTGGTTGTTCATCGAACAAGCAATAACGCCAAAAATACATGGGTTATTCATCATCATGGAAAAAAGAGCATTTATTAGGCTCACAAGTGTATCCACATTCACAATCAAGCGTCACAAGGTGTTTCATATTCACATACACCACAATATAGTGTATCGCAAGAACAATTTGAACTTCGAATCACAATTTGAAATAGGAGTCTCAATCCCCTCCTCCCCCTCCATACTATAATGCAACAAAATCATCTAATCAAGGGTGGGAGCAAAGAATTTTATATAAGTGGGGACACATTTTAATAAATAAAAATACATATATAGATAATTAAAGTTCTATTAATTAAAAATATGCACATATACATGCACATATTCCTCTTACACTTGCACACATGCCAAAACACACCCATACATTGCTCCATACACTTACAAACCTACATGCATACCCAAATCCCTCACACACTTGCATACATTCCCAAACACACCCATTCATTCCCACATTGCACCATACACTCTTACACACCTACATGCATACCCACATTCCTCACAAACTTGCATACAAGCTCTTTCCCATTCCATACACTCTCACATACCATAAAGTGCTCAATACACGCCTACATGATCTTATGCATCCACATATTCCTCATAATCTCGACACATGACCAAATACACCCATACATTGTTCCTATACTCTCACAATATCCTCGTACATGTTTGCCCATGATCGAGTGTTTGGAATTTATTTTCTCCTTTTTATCGCATTTATTAGGTTTTTTATTTATAGTGGAAATTTTATAAGATGTTGACTATGAGAGAGAGCGACACTGCTCGAGTGTAACAACACCCAAGAAAATTTAGTTTTGATATGGGCCAATTTAGTATATTATCCTAACTTATCCTACATCTACCTATGTACATGCAAAACAAACATCAAGAGTTGTATGGTACAGTGAGGGGCATTTCTTAGCTTGTAAAGATAAGATATCGACAGTTGGGAAAAATAAAAAATATAACACATAATGGGGGCATCGCTCCTCGAAATGTGTTGCACATGCCTACCATTGTGCAGCCACACATAACCTAGTGTGGAAGGACGGACGCGTGTGAATGAGATTTTGTGCGATTTCATGCAATACCCTTATGAAATCTACATGCTGAGCCTATCTAACAAACACACAATACATGATTATTTATAGTAAAAATATTGATTACCTAACAAATGAATTCATTCGCGATATATGCGCCTAGTTTGAGCGGATTCCACATTCATTCTTCTATTGGAGACAGGTCCTATCTCACCTACCTTTCCTAGCTTGATGTCTTGGCCCCACCCCTCTTCCTCTCGCTCATGACTCCAATCTAAGCGAAGCGTGAATGAGTCCTAGGGTCGGGAGATGAAGGATCGATACCAGCGGCTAAAGATTCTGGAACGTAGTTGCTCTTTCATCTCTTGCTTCTAACTGATGATGGACTCCTAGTGACGCACTCAGACGCCTCCGGAGAAGGATTTTATATTATGCACTAACATCAGGCACATGAATATTCAAAATATATATTACCCTAACATACTGATGAATCCACGATTCATTAACATCCTGTCTACATTTTGTCTTAAAACCCTTAATAAATACATGTAAATATCCATTAAATTTCATTTTTTAACAAAACCTTAGTTATGAATAAAAAATGCACTTTTATGCATTAAAATCGTGTAAATTAATAAAAGAAGAAAAATAAAGAAAATAAAAATAAAGGCAAATTGTAGATATATATGTACAATATGACTTGTAAAAAAATATAGCTGAAAGAGACCAAGTCAGCATAGATTGGTCGACAAATAAATAAGTAGGGGGAGATAAGGAAGAAAACAAATAAAATAATTAATTTCACACTTCATTCTCCATTATTTATCCAATATATATAAAAACTTTAAAGATTTTTAATTAATTCCTATGAACATATCTTTCACCAAACTCTTCTCGTAATTATTTTTAAAAATGTATAGAAAAATATAAAAATAAGTTAAAAGTACTACCTTGTATATATGCTAAAAATCCAACCTGTAAATTCTCAAAATCCAAGCTTTCAAACATCCTAACTTGCTCATACAAACTCTAATTTCACTTTACTCACCTTTAAAGTTCATAAAATAATATTCTCTAATTAATAAAGGTGATTTTACTAAAAATCGAAGTCCGTTTGCAAAAAATCAGTTTTAGGACCTAACCACAACTGGGTTTCTGGGCTATCTATTTTATTTAGAAAACATTGTTTATTATTTTAATGATTTTATAATTTCTAATTTTTTCCTTGATATTGTATTTTAACCCTAATTTATATCATAATTTTTGGAGATTATTTATTATTTGTTAAAAAAATCAAAAACCCTAATTTATAGCTATAAATGAACTATATGACTTATACTTGTATCTATTAATATATCTAAATTAATTTATTAAAATCCATAAAAATTCGTATATACTTTTTTTTATAAACCTAATAATCAAGAAAACATAAAATTAATATATTATTTAGTAATTTATTAAGTTAAAAATACAAAACCTATTTATTAAGTATTATTTACATTTATTTATTAATATAATATATATATATTTCATAAATAAATTTTTACTATATATTAAAATTATTATACAATAAATTAGATAATTCATTTATCTACATTTTTATTTTTAGGCTTAATTAAAATTAAATTATTTACTATTTATTTACTATTTATTAATGAATTTCTTGAACCTGGCCAACGAGGTGGTGACACGTGTCAGAACCTGGGACCTTCTTCTTTAAGAAGGTCGGCCAGAATCTGTTCCAACCACCCGACATCACCTTCTTCTCCAAGCTAACTCCTAACTTCTTTCTCCAATCTAAACCATCGATTCCCTTTTCCTAACTACCCTCTCTCACGCCAGCCTTTGATTCCCACCTAACTCCCTTCGATCCACCCTATAAAAAACCCCCAAAGATCCTCCATTTCCAACTAACCAACCTTGAGCTCTAGCTTCCAGAAACTAACTGGCCATAATCCAACCTTCACCGCCGTGCTCCTCCCGATCTGGAGGTGACAACTCTGTCCAAGGCTGCCCGCATGGAAGAGGATTGAGCGGAGGAGAAGTTCCATGGCTCTGTCGCCTTGAGCTCCAGAGTACCGGCCATCGAGCTAACACCAGGAGGTAATACACCTCCAGTTCACAGGTATATTTTTCATCATTCGACATTTTATTTCTCAATCTGTGTGCCGAGTTAGCCATGCGAAGCATGTCATTAGCATCATTGATGATCCTTCTTAGACATACATTTAAAATCCCTTCTCAAATGCGAGTCGAATTCTATCCTAATCGATCCTCCATTCCTTGTATTCCTACCGACACAATATATTCTGGAAATCTTATCTGATTTGCAATCACATAACTTCTTGTCCGATTCATTTGTGAATCGAGTATACAAAAATTCCATTGCAGGTCTTTCTTATTACTGGAGCATCAATCCATCGTCCAAAGCTTTGAAGATCGAAGAAGCTTCCATCGAGAATCTTTTTCAGGTGGCTATTGAAGCTCCATCGAACCGCCACTTCATCAACTCCTTACCATCGCCGTACCATACCCTTGGAGCTGCTCATCCGCAAGAGATCTCGAGGGATGTAGGAGACACCCCTCTGGCCCTACATGAGGCCAAAGCGACACGCCTACTGTTGGAGATAAATCGGAGAAGGAGACTTCGTCGTCAGCCATAGGGAAAAGCTGAAGAACAACTAAGAACACCAGATTACACAGTTTGATGACACATGTACTCCCTCGACGGTTCAGATCTTGCCTCGCTTCTAATCTTGACCGTTCAAACTGAAGCGGTATAAATTTTGCAACATAAGCGCAACAAGCTTCTAAGAATTACACTTCGCTCCAGATGCTTTTCAGAATTACATTTTGGTCCCCACGTAGGGACCTAAATGTAATAAATTTTATTTCGTTATAGTTTAGTCCCTGACTCAGGACCATTTTGTAACAGACATAAAACTTTTTCTTGCAGTTATACCCTTGGCTTGCAGGGGCGTTTTGGACATCATTCTTGTTGCATTTTGATACCGAATTTTTAGGGTAGTTACACAACTACCCAAGAAACATATCTTGTATTTTTTTCGCAATTTTTCATAATATAGTTTTATTAATTTGATTTTTCGTAATATCGTGTTATTTTTGAGTTAGTTTTTAGTCTTTTGTAAAATAAAAAATAAAGTGAATATTTTCAAGATTAATTTCTTTTATCAAAAACCGAAGTATTAATATTTTGCCTTCTCGAGTTCGACCCAGGAACACTTACCTGGGTAAATAATATAGTGTATATGAAATAGGAGAGTGAAGCCGCACATTTCCATTCTCTCTCTCTCCTATTTCATTGATTTTTGTTTGATCAACGTGGCTCTTGATTCAACAGTTCTCTACAACCTACATCTCTACCCGCTAGCAAAAGCCACGTTATCAAAATGATGCCATTGCTGAGGAAGCGTTATTTCTTCATCAGTTTTTGACTTTAATTTTGAAAATTTCTGATATTCTTGGTTTTTATAAATTTTGTGTCGTTCTCAATTTTCGATTGATTTTCATTTCATGGATTTTTCTTCGATTTTTACTGCTTTTCGTGTTTCTTCGATTTTCTTTCATTTTTTGATTGGTTGTTTTATGGCTTTTAGTGGGTTTCTTTTTTTCCCTCTAACTAATTTTTGTAGGGCATGCAGGTTCAGCTGGCTTCCTCGGAAGCCGAATCAGTTGAAAGTGCAAAGACCGATCTCTTCTCTCACGGGTCGGTTGATGAGGGAAGAATTAGCTTCTTCAGTGGGTACACTCAGGTAGCCGGAAACGATCTGGGTTTACTTAGCAGAGTGGGGATTTAGAGGACACTGCGTACGGCTCTGTCCTCAAGTAACATGGGTAGCTAGAAACAATCTGTACTTACTCCCATACTGGTTGAGAACAAGTGATTTTCTGTAAGGGCTCGGGACGGGACAGTGTTGCGGGGAAATTTCGGGCACCTATCAGCTCGCGATAATTTGTGAAAATACATGTATGCCAAAATAACCCTAAAACCGACAAGATAAACAACCGAACTCTTACAATCATCATCGGGTTGTGGTGGTGAATACGGGGTTTGCTTTGTGTTTGCTTGTGAGGCGTGAGTTATTGCATCTTATACGCCTTCTCCCATCTCTCTTGATTTGATATCGTGCTCTCCCGATTATCCGCTTGACATCGAAGATGATGAGTAGATGACTATTTTGCTCAAACTCCATGAGCCCTCGATCTTTCATCGTCCGTCGTGCATCTTCACAGAATCGAGATGACCCTTTTCCCGAGTCGGTCCCATCTGATCTCGAGGAGAGTCAGACCCAGACTCCCTCGCCTTCCAACCCATCTTTTGAGGCAGACCCCTGCTTCAATTTATTGTCTCTTTCTCCTGCCCATTTTTCTTTGAGTTCTTACAAGAAGTTTTCCTTTCCAGAAGATTTGAAGTAGATGGCTCGCAGAAAGGGACCAGTCGAGGATAGAACTGTAGAGGACCGACAGACTGGGGAGACATACGCTGATGGAAGACCAGATCCAGCCATAGACATTACAACCAGGATTCTCGATACCTTGCAGCAGATAAATATTCAGATTCGAGACCAATTCAAAACACAGAATGAATTGTGAGCTGAGATCGTTGCGCTCAGAGCAGGAGTCGGGAACCCATTGCCACCTACCGTGGTTCCCGCGACATTTAGAGATGAGTATGACCCGAATGCCAGAACTCTACATCATTGGATTCGGTTGCCACCGAATTAGAGGCCATACGAGTTACGCCCGTCATTCATCTCACTGCTTCCCAAATTCTATGGGAATGCCGCAGAGGCGTCGTTTACCTTTTTGTAATAATTTGAGATTATCTGTGGTACAACTAATTACCCTGGAGTTACGTAGGAGGTCATTTGCCTTAAAGCTTTCCCTTTCGCCTTAGTAGATAAGGCACTTTACTGGCTCAGTCATTTGGGGAGAGAGATTTCTACGTGGAATGACCTGAAGTCCACATTCCTGCGTAAATTTTTTCCTCTCGGATGGACAAACATGATGAGGAGTCAGACCTCCAACTTTACTCAGTTGTCAAATAAATCATTCCACGAGGCGTGGGATACATTCAAGGATCTTACCGAGAGATGTCCTCATCATGAGATACCGATGAAGGTACTAATTTGGAGGACTCCAGCCCGATATTCAGGGGCTAATGAGTGCCACATGTGGCGCCAACTATCAGAATCGAGGTGCCGAGTCTGTCTGATCCATCTTCGAAGGGATGACAGAGAAGTTGAGAGTCGTCAACTCTACTCGGGCATTCCAGAAGGCCCTGCAGCCACCACATCACCGAGAGCATCTTAAGGTGGCGAACATTTCAGATTCTGAATCCAATACCAACATGGGATATATCAGCGAGAAGTTAACATCAATAGATGTGATTCAGAAGCAAGTTTAGGACTTGCAACCGCTGCGAGAGTTGGATAAACTATCATCTCTGCCTTAGCAGCTGAGTGATCTTGCGAAGAAGGTGACAGAACTGCAGCATCAGTATCAACAAGCTCAAGATTCTTCGACCGCACACCATACTCGAAAATCTTTACCCGCTCCGCCCATCCGACAGATCCATTTCGTCCAGAGCGAGCCGGAGATTCCGTAGATTGATTGGCTTGAGGAACAGTCTCATGCCAACCCTAACTAGATCACCAACCCATGAAACATTGATGTTGAGTCTCAAGACACTCTTGAGATCAACGGAATATGGTACGCTCCGATCCAGCCAGCTTTACAGTTTACATATCCGAGCGTACATCAGTAGTAGCAGCCGCAACACTATCCGCATCCTGGATGTCAGCACTATCAGCACCGACAGCATTACACGCAATAACAGTCTCATAAAAACGTCTATCAGAGACCACATTTTGTTCATCATCCCGCACCACAGTCACAGCCTAATCATCATCATCATCAGTAGTCTCCATATACGTTGTAGTAATCTCCTCAATAGTACGCTGCGTAGTAGCATATACAACGGCAAGAGAGAGTCGAATGTCAGGGTTACTGCATCGAACCAGAAACATCTTCGCAAGCCCTAGCACCGAACCATATCATGGATATGCTGAGCACGCTCCAGATAGCACACAAGACTGGAATGAGTGGATTAACCATCGTCTAGATGAGTTAACCGCTCCCAAGACCACTCTTCCCGCATAGCCTCAGATGAACCAAAATAACAAAAGGAGGCACCCAGATCAGGTAGATGACAGAACATGTACGATCTCTTTTTTTGAATTTTTATCTAACTTCATTCGTATCAATAGTGGTAGATCACCACAAGAACCTGATCAGGAGGAGGAGATGGCACAGGCAGAGGAGTGAAAGCCAGAACAAGATACAAAGGCCGAGGAGGGAACCACAACGATATGTATCAACCACTCGATGATCAGGGAGAAGGAAGCGATGCTGAGACAATCGATATGGACTTAGGCGAATCAGATGACGACACCACGCCAGGCCATGAAGACAAGCCCGAAGCTGATGTGTCCTTTCCTGTTTTAGACAGTTTTGTAGATAACTTTGATACTCCTGAAGTATAAGTTGATACCGATTGCAATAAAAAAGAGAATTTTGTTCCCGAAATTGTTCCTTTTCCCGATGCTTTGTATGGAAAAGGCACGAAAAAATCCAAAAAGAATGACGTTACTCCAGAAATTGAAAAATTACTGAAAGATCACATCTTTTTGAAAATCCCGCTCCATGATGCCTTGGATCACTTCCCTACACTTAATCAACAACTGAAAAATAGATGTACAATGCGTAGGAAGAAGAAGTCCCGAACAGAGAAGCATATTTTAACCAATGCCACCTCCTGTGTGATTCAGAACAGACTTCCGAAGAAGAAGGACTCAGGAGCACACTATGTCAGATGCGAGATTTCAGAAGCCGCATTCTATCGCACTCTTCTTGATAACAGTTCCTCTATCAATCTTTTACCATCTTGTTTACTCAACAAGCTCGAGTTAGGTCCTCTTTACAAATCCCGTTCGATCCTTCAGTTTGCTGATAGATCCGTAAAGAGACCTAGGGGCATTTTGAGGAACATCATGCAGGGTCTGCAATCCCAGTGGATTTTACTGTCCTGGAGATGGAATGCCCTACACAGTTACACCTTACCCAAATCATTCTTGGAAGGCCTTTCTTGGAGACCACAGAGGCCCTTTTCTATTATGATACATGGAAGGTATATTTTCGCACTGAAGGCGAGAAGGTACATATAGAGATGGTGAGAGAATCATCCAGTTCCGCGTCTACAGCTAGTTTCGATGCTTTGAGTTCTTTAGCCACCTGTGATTACATGGATGGGGTTCGCCTTGACGAACTCGAGAGGTATCAAGTAGAGACCTGAGATATCCTAGAAGAGGATGGGTCTGAGACTTCAAGTGGCAACTCTTCTGATGGTACTTTGTATTTCATCATGTATAGTGAAGATCACATGGAGCAGAACTCTGAGGACTTCATTGCAGATATTTTAGATTCTGAATATCCATAAAATCACTCCACCTCAGATAATCCAGAGATTGATTTTTACTTAGACAAATTATTTTCGTCTAATCATTCTGAGGATGAGCACGGTAGCGAGTCTGATGATGTTCTAGATATCTTCTATAGTCCGACTATAGTAAAACTTGACATGGTGAAAAATCTTAAGGCAGAAACATTCATCAATAGCACATATCCCACTATTCAATCAGAAGATGATATCGTAGAGCCAGATCTGATTTTACCTGAGCTGAAGACCCTTCCACCAAACATGAAATATGCATTCCTTATGGGTCCACACCGACAGTTTCCGGTCATTATCAGCGCGTATTTGACCAATGAACAAGAATCTTGTCTGATGGAGGTTCTTGAGAGAAACCGCAAGGCCATTGGGTGGACTGTATCCGATCTCTGTGGGATAATCCTGCTTTGTGTTCTCATCATATCTATCTTGATCACGACAGCAGACCTTCCAGAGAGTTTCAGCATAGACTGAATCCCGTCTTACGCGATGTTGTCAAGAAAGAGATCATGAAATGGCGTGACATCGGCTTTATTTTATCCTATCTCCAACTCTGAATGGGTTAGCCCATTACATGTTGTCCCGAAGAAGTTGGGCATTCAGATGGTTAAGAACGAGAGTGGAGAGGAGATTCCAAAGAGAGTAACCACGTCCTGACGAGTATGTGTAGATTACAGAAAGCTGAACGTCGTGATAAAGAAGGACCACTTCCCGTTGCCTTTTATAGACCAAGTGATATAACGGTTGGCAGGGAAGGAGTACTTCTGCTTCTTAGACGATTACTCCGGATACAATCAGGTTACTATTGCCACTGAAGATCAGGAGAAGACCACCTTTACATGTCCTTTCAGCACGTATGCCTTTAGACGAATGCCCTTTGTATTGTGCAATGCCCCTGCTACATTCCAGAGGTGCATGCTTCCATTTTTGCAGACACGATCAGTAATTTTCTCGAGGTCTTTATGGATTATTTTTCGGTCTATGGTGAGTCCTTTGATGATTATTTAGCATACCTAGATCAGGTTCTTCAGAAAGGTTGTGAGGTCGATCTCATTCTATCTTGGGAAAAGAGCCATTTTATGGTTACAAACAGGATCGTGTTGGGGCACGTCATCTCTAAGCAAGGCATGAAGGTTGACCCTGCCAAGGTGGATGTCATCAAACGACTCGATCCACCATTTAATGTAAAGCAATTACGGTCTTTTTTGGGGCATGTCGGCTTTTACCGATGGTTTATTAAGGATTTCTCCAAGTTGCCCGGCTATTAACTAAACTTTTAGGCAAAGACATCGAGTTCTTATTAGATGATAAATGTCTTCATGCCTTCCTCGCTTTAAAAGAAATGATCATCAGTGCTCCTGTCCTACAACCGCCCGATTAGTCTCTACCCTTTGAGATCATGACAGATGCTTCAGATTTTACGGTCGGGGTTGTATTAGGACAGCGGGGGAACAGACTTTCAGTTGCCATTCACTATGCCAACCGCACTGTAGACGATGCACAACGAAATTACACAATAATAGAGAAAGAGATGTTGACAGTGGTGTTTGCTTTAGATAAATTCAGATCTTATCTTCTTGGCTCTAAGATCACGGTTTATACTGATCACTCAGCATTCCGATTTTTAATGGAAAAAAAGGATGTTAAGGCACGCCTTCTCAGATGGATCCTCTTACTCTAGGAGTTTGATTTAGATATTAGAGACAAACCCGGGGTAAAGAACATGTTAGATGATTACCTCTCCTGATTACAGATAAAGAAACCTTCAGATGATTATACGCCGGAGATTGTAGAGAGATTTCCAGACGAGAGCATCTTTGCAGTTACAGAACTTCCCTGGTACGCAGACATAGTGAACTTTCTAGTTAGACAGAAGAGTAAACAAGGTTGGCTGAAAGACCGAGTCAACAAGCTAGTGTTCGAGGTGCGATATTATCACTGGGAGGATCCGATTCTTTTTCGTGATGGACCAGATTTTATCTACGGGTGATGTATTCCTTAGGAGGAATACAACAGTGTCCTCACTCAGTGACATTCCTTAGAGGCATGAGGACATCATTCGGGGAAGAGGACAACACAGAAAATACTTCAGAGCGGATTTTGGTAGTCGACTCTTACTAGAGATGCGTGCACATTCATGAAGAGTTGTCCAGAATGTCAGAGAGTCATAGGGACAATTGGTGCTCAAGATGCCATGCATATGAGACATGTTATCATTTGTGAGATCTTTGACGCATGGGGTATATATTTTATGGGACCATTTCCCTCCAGCAACAACTTTGAGTACATACTTCTCGCTGTAGATTTTGTTAGCAGATGGGTGGAGGATATATCTGCAAGAACTGCTGATAGCAAGACAGTATGCAGGTTCCCATGGGAACACATTATTTCACGGTTCGATATTACACGTATTCTCATTTCAGATGGGGTTAGTCATTTCATTAATAAGGAGGTGAAAAATCTAGTAAAAAGTTATGCCATTGATCACAGAGTAGCTTCTCCTTATCACCCACAGACGAACGACATGGCTGAAGTTTCAAATAGGGAGGTGAAATCTCTTCTCCAGAAATTAGTAAGACTGGATAGGAAGAATTGGTCACAGTTTCTAGACCAAGTTCTTTGGGTATATCGTATTGCTTACAAGACTCCCTAGGTACTTCACCGTTCAGATTGTTTACGGGAAGCCATGCCATTTGCCCGTAGAGATCATGCACAAATATTAATGGGCAATCAGAGAAATTTCATTAGAGTTACAGAAAGCAGGAGCCAAGAGAAAGTTAGATCTGAATGAGTTGGTAGAGATTCGAAATCAGGCATACAAGAACACCCTCATTTATAAGGACAAAGTGACGCGATGGCATGACAGA
Organism: Ottelia alismoides; assembly: GCA_037367405.1. Classification (NCBI taxonomy): domain Eukaryota; kingdom Viridiplantae; phylum Streptophyta; class Magnoliopsida; order Alismatales; family Hydrocharitaceae; genus Ottelia; species Ottelia alismoides. Next base: position 692,765 of record JAZKJV010000175.1, on the reverse strand, counting down.
CATATCCGACATAAGATCTTTGTTCCTGGGCAGAAATTTTGGTTTTTTAATGCACGATTGAGAATTTTTCCTAGTAAATTGAAGATCAAGTGGGAAGGACCGTATATAGTCAAAACGGTATACGACAATGGTAGTATTGCTATATCAGATGTGTCACCTGGTGCAGAACTGTTTACAGTGAATGGGCAGATGCTGAAGCACTTCGTGGATACCACTGATCATCTAACCCGAGTTGAAGTGATCTACTTTGTACAGGATGCATGACTACTCTTCCACTTCATCTCATCCTGTACAGAGACTTGTGAAGCCATTCGATTTTCTGGAGTACATATCTGTATATCCTCTATAGATCACAATCGTCCCCATTTTTTTCGTCTTTTATACTTAGGATACCAGATCCTAAGTATAGGGGGGATCGATTGCCCATTGATTCTCATTTTCAATTTTTGATCTTTTTACTTTTCTTTTGTATATCCTTTCTTTTATTCTAATCGCGAGTCCCTAATTTTGGCCATATTCTTTTCTATACTTAGGATGCCTTATCCTAAGTATGGGGGGACCGAGTGATTTCAATGATTTCGTTTTCTTTCTCCTTTTGTTCTCTCTGTTCCATATACTTTTTCCTCAGTCACCTCGTTTTTGCTCCACTATACTTACGATTACATGATCGTAAGTATAGGGGGATTGACTGACTTCACTTCACTTATTCTTTTTTCACCCACTTTTACTTAGCACGAGTTATGTCCTCCTTTTTCTCTTTTGCCGCTATGAGAACATAACACAAGCTAAGTATAGGGGGGTGCATATATATTTTATACTTTTATGTGTTTTCTATATCTATAAAATCCATAAAATGTGGGTAAGGGTAAGCTAAAATCCACCTATTAAATTAAATTAACTATAAAATCCTTGTAAATAAGTAAAATATATTTAAAATTCTTATTTAAAATACTTAATTTAAAATCCTTAAGTTAAAAGATGTAAAACACTTATTTAAAATCCTATATATTAAAATATGTGTAAAATTCATGTAATTCTTGTAGAATCCTTTGTTTATAAAACTTGTAAAATCCATTAGTTCTTTAATCCAAATAATATATGGGTAAATTATCTTGTAAAATTCTTGTACATAAAATTGTTTATAAAAATCACAAAATAATAAAAAATGTAAAGTCTAAAAACCATAAAAGTTACAAAATCCTTAAATCCATAAAAATGAGTAAAATTCAGAAAAGATACATCACAAAAACATGGTTGCATTTGCATTAGCATTTTTCAGAATAAGTTTGATTTTTCAAACTAAAGATTAGGAAAAGTCTGAAGGATGGAGCTTGATTACGACTTTTAACTTTCATTGTAAGGAGCCTAGTTAGGAACTGGATTTTGGATTCTTCAGGTCTTGGACTTAAATCTTTGGGTTCCATGAGACCATGTTTGGGAAGTCAACTCGAAAAGTGCCTAAGTAGAACACTTGGTGTCATCCATACAACTCTTCATCAGTGAACCAATTTTGGACACAAGCACTTTACACTTAGCTCGACTTGCATGGAGTTGCAAAGGGAAATCCATCTTGGTAGTGTGTTTCTATCCTTGTCTTTGTGGTATTGACGTCCAAAGATGGGAGAGATTGGGATTGCGATAGTCGCTTCGGATGAGGGAAGGATCTGCTGATACAATTTTTTTCCAAGACCTCAAAAAATGGACAGAATGAAAAGATGCTATATCCGTCGAGGCACAAAAGGGATGAATGCAATGCAAGTAACACTACATAGCCAATTCAAAGAAGAAGCCACCAAATACAAATACGACCACAATGGTCTGTGCTTCCACCAAAAAGCCTGCACATCTTAGTGAAGACTTAGCTACACCAGCTGGGCTTCATAAGGAGAAGCATCTACACTGGTCGCACTCCAGTTCTTTTCTCATTCTTCTACTTTCTCTCTATATTCAATTGTGGACATATCACGAACTGACCTCAGAAGGGAATACCTCCCTCTCCGAGGAAAGAGTAGCTGGACGAGGAACCAATAGGAGTGTATGGCTGGGATGGGCGGTTTCTTCGCTTCTTTCAAAGTGAGAAGAGCTAAAACAATTCACACATTGTACAGATTGATTTCAAGGTTGATAGAGTTTGCGATATGAATGAGTGGATTTAAACTGACTGTTGAGGTGAACTTAAACAAGGATTTGTGGAACTTGAAGACTGTTGAGGATAAATTCCTAATCCTAGTTAAGGCTCTGACAAAATGCTTGTTTTAGGCCCGATCGAGCTATGTCCTTTATCTATTCTCATGAATTGGTTTAGGAAAACAAATTCATTCTAACTTTCTTTATTTTTCCTTATTTTTTAAATAAGTGTTTGCTAAGGGACTATCAAATTTTAAGTATAGGGGGTTGATGAATCCACGATTCATTAACATTCTGTCTGTATTTTATCTTAAAACCCTTAACAAATACATGTAAATATCCATTAAATTTCATTTTTTAACAAAACCTTAGTCATGAATAAAAATGCATTTTTATGCATTAAAATCATGTAAATAAATAAAAGAATAAAAATAAAGAAAGTAAAAATAAAGGCAAATTGTAGATATGTATATATGTACAATATGACTTGTAAAAATAAATATAGTTGAAAGATATATTTATAACCTAATCCCTGAGACCAAGTCAGCATGGATTGGTCGATAAATAAATAAGTAGGGGGAGATAAGGAAGAAAACAAATAAAAATACATAATTTCACACTTCATACATTCTCCATTAATTATCCAATAAATATAAAAAATTTAAAGATTTTTAATTAATTCATATGAACATATCTTTCATCAAAATCTTTTCCTAATTATTTCTAAAAATGTATAGAAAAATATAAAAATAAGTTAAAAATACTACCTTGTATATATGCTAAGAAATCTAACTTGTAAATTCTCAAAATCCAAGCTTCCGAACATCATAACTTGCTCATACGAAAACCAATTTCACTCTATTCACCTTTAAAGTTCATAGATAATATTCTCTAATTAATGAAGGTGATTTCACTAAAATTAGAGTCCGTTTGCAAAAAGTCAGTTTTGGGACCTAACCACAACTGGGTTTCTGAGCTATCTATTTTATTTAGAACACTTATTTATTATTTTAATGATTTTATAATTTCTAATTATTTTCGTGATATTGTATTTTAATCCTAATTTATTTCATAATTTTTGGATATTATTTATTATTTTCAATAAATCAAAAACCCTAATTTATAGGTATAAATGAACTATATGACTTATACTTGCATTTTTTAATATATCTAAATTAATTTATTAAAATCCATAAAAATTCGTATATACTTTATTTATAAATCTAATAATTAAGAAAATATAAAATTAATATACTATTTAGTATATTAATTTTATATTAAGTTAAAAATAGAAAACCTATTTATTAAGTATTATTTATATTTATTTATTAATATAATATTAATATTTCGTAAAATAACTATTATTTATTAAAATTAATAATACTATAATCTAGATAATTTATTTATCTATATTTTTATTTTTACACTTAATTAAAATAAGGTTATTTAGTATTTATTTAGTATTTATTAATGAATTTCTTGAACTTGGCCAACCAGGTGTTAACACGTGTCAGCACATGGGACCTTCTTCTTCAAGAAGGTCAGCCAGAATCTGTTCCAACCACCCGACTTCGCCGTCTTCTCCAAGCTAACTCTGAACTTCTTTCTCCAATCTAAACCATCTATTCCCTTCTCCTAATTACCCTCTCCCACACCACCCTTTGATTCCTACCTAACTCCCTTCGATCCACCCTATAAAAACCCCAAAAGATCTCCATTTCCAACTAACCAACCCTGAGCTCCAGCTTCCAGAAACTAACTGGTCGTCATCCAACCTTCATCGTCGTGCTCCACCCGATCTGGAGGTGACAACTCTATCCAAGGCTGCTCGCATGGAAGAAGATTGAACGGAAGAGAAGTTCCAAGGCTCCGCCACCTAGTATCACAGCCATCGCCACCGTGTCGAGCTCCGGAGTACCGACCATTGAGCTAACACCAGGAGGTAATACACCTCCAATTCATAGGTACATCTTTCATCATTCGAAATTTTATTTCTCGATCTGTGTGCCGAGTTTAGCTGTGCTAAGCATGTCATTAGAATCCTTGATGATCCTTCTTAGACGCACATTTAAAATCCCTTTTCAAATGCGAGTCGAATTCTATCCAAATCGATCCTCCATTCCTTGTATTCTTACTGATACAATATATTCTGGAAATCTTATCTGATTTATAATCACAAAACTTCTTGGCAGATTCAATTGCGAATCGAGTGTATAAATAATCCATTTCAGGTCTTTCTTATTACCGGAGCATCAATCCATCATCTGGAGCTTTTAAGATCGAAGAAGCTTCCATCGAGAATCTTTTCCAGGTGGCTATTGAAGCTTCACTGAACCGCCTCTTCGTCGATGCCTAACCATTGCCGTATGATACCCTTGGAGTTGCTCATCCGCAGGAGAGCTCGAGGGGTGTACGAGACACCCCTCTGGCCCTACAGGAGGCCAAAGCGACGTGCCTACTATCGGAGAATCATAGAAGGAGACTTCGTCGTCAGACACAGGGAAAAGCTGAAGAACAACTAAGAACACCAGATTGCACAGTTTTGTTGACATGTGTACTCCCTCGATGGTTCAGATCTCTCCTCTACTTCTAATCTTGACCGTTCAAACTAAAGCAGTATAAATTTTGCAACATAAGCCCAACAAGCTTCCAGGAATTACACTTTGCTCCAGATACTTTCCGAAATTACATTTAGGTCCCCACGTAGGGACCTAAATGTAATAAATTTTGTTTTCTTTATAGTTTAGTCCCTGACTCAGGACCATTTTGTAACAGACATAAAACTTTTTCTTGCAGTTATACCCCTAGTTGTAGGGGTGTTTTGGACATCATTCTTGTTGCATTTTGGTCTCGGATTTTCAGGGTAGTTACACAACTATCCAAGAAACGTGTCTTGTATTTTTTGCAATTTTTCTTCATATAGTTTTATCTATTTGATTTTTTACAATATCAAGTTATTTTTGAGTCAGTTTTTGAGTCTTTTGTAAAATCAAAAATAAAGTGAATATTTTTGAGATTCATTTCTTTTATCAAAAACCGAAGTATTAATATTCTGTCTCCTTGAGTTCGACCCATGCACACTTACCTGGCTAAATAATATTGTGTAGACGAAATAGGAGAGAGAAGCTGCATATTTCCATTCTCTCTCTCTCTCTCCTATTTCGTTGATTTTTTTGATCAACGCGACCCTTGATTCAACGGTTCTCTACAACTGACATCTCTACCGGCTAGCAAAAGCCGCGTTATGACACACACATACTCTCACTCACTCTTCAACACACATGTATAAATTACACTTTTGAGTCACATATGACAAGAAAATTGCATATTACAAAAAAAATTACATTTTAAAAGACATTTAGTTCATCATCTAATAAGACAATATTTCTTAAACATTTCAACAAACACCTACATTGCATTTCAAATGAATATACATATTCATTACAAATTATATTAAAAATAAGCTCTTATATAAGAAAATCAACGGACAATAGATATACCGAAGTGACATGAGGATGAGATGGGGGAGATGGTTACTACCTTATTGGTGGTCGAAGATGGAAGAGAATAACTTCTCCACAGGGGTCGAGTCTCCTCTAATTCTTCTCCACAAGGGAAAATCTAGGATGGGGATGGAGTAGAGCATGAGAAGGAAGAGAGAGGAGGAGTGGGAACATTAGGGATGGAGGGAGGAGGAGATGCTTGTGGAGAGGAAGGAGGTTAGGCAGAGAGGGATGAGGTCGGGCAGTGAGAGAGGGTGAGAAGTAGGGAAAGAAGAGTCATGTGAGATGAGAAAGGGAAGGTTCTGTTGTTCTGTTAAGCAGAACATGCGACTACAATACGGGACCACACTGTGGTCGTATATTGAGGAGTCAAATCGTCTGCCTAAAAAATGTGGCCACATATTTAGCTATGGGATCACTTATTTAGGTAAAGTGGTTGCAGTACCTATTGCGATCACAATACAACTATTAGTGGTTGCAAGATGGTGCTAGTAAATCAACAAATTTCTTATAGTGGGGCTTGTCCAAGCTAAATAAACATTACTTGTACCTCATCACTAAGATAAAAACATTTAAGTATGATTTTGTATAGTCCGCCTCTTCGCTCGTACTACATCGAGACAAGAATTAATTAAGTGAATTTGGAGACTATCAGAATGGTTTACACTTTAAGATAACTGAAGAAGTGGAGTGGAATGTGGGAGGTAGATGTGAATGAGGAAGAGAATGATGGCTGAGAAAGAACCATCTCGAAGAGTGGGTTCTTCTAGAATGAAATTGATGACGAAGACGGTTAGGACATGGTCACGTAGGCTCAATCGATGGATTATGGGTATGAATACCAATATTCCAACATCTTCGCAAATGAATGTGGAGAGTCATCACGAGCCACGATTAGTTGTTCACAAGTGCAAGGTCTTTGAATGGAAACAATACAATATGCAATGCAAACCCCAAGTTCACTAGCTTCACATAATGAAGGCTACAAAAGTTCGTCTGATTTTAAGTTTTATATTGGTGATAATACAATCCGAGAATCTATTACAAATAGTTGATTCTTCATGACATCCAGATGTGATTTTACTATTCCTCAATCAAAGGAATGATCTGCTCAAGCTGTTAGATTATATAATCCCCATACAGAAGATAATAGACTGACACACCCCAAAATGTCTACTATGGTCGAAGGTGGGCGCTTGCAACTCCCAAACTTACAAGAGTCAGATTTGGAGACTTAGGACACAAGTCCACGATTTTGGGCTCTGACCTTAAGGCTACGCCCTCACCTACTCATAGTCTGGAGGTAAGTACCTGTGTACAAGGATGGGACTGCTCTCCGACAATCAATAATGTTTAATTTTTATCTGATTTTAATTAATCAATAATGGTTAGTAGTCATAATTTTAGATTTAGTGATTACTTGCTTTGAAGTCTAAGATCAGGCATGTCTACTCCAAATTTCATTTTATCCTAAGTGAGAAATCACAGAGGGAGGAGTTGAAAAAGATTATGCAAATTTATAAAACAATGATGCCAGCTCAGAAAGAAATACTTACAATGATCCTCACATTCTCTATGCAGTATGCTAACATAATCGAATTTTATACTATATGAACGCACCATAAAACTGTTCCTTGACATATACTTCTTATTAGCGAGTGAAGAACATGTTAATTTTGGCTAAGTAGAACATCTATTGTGTCTATTATGTGATTATATGAACCAAGGACTCTGAGCACAATAAATAAACCTTAGTAGCTCTGATATCCTAAGTGCAGTCTATATCTATGTCAAGCACCACAAAAAATGGGCATGATAGGATAAGTGTCCAGTGTTCGGGTATACATCCGAGAACCCAAACGAGAACCAATGGAAACTATGCAATTATTATAAATTAACTATAAAAATAAAATAAAAAACTAATTTAAAATCTCTCTCTCCTCAAAAATAAAAAAGTCTTCTTTTGTGCCTCCTCAATGATCTCGGTCCACATAATTACTCGCCTCCAGTCGCTTCGAGTTGCATCAGCCTACTCCAAGTCTACCGGGTCCCTTGCATAAAATAGAAATAGATATTAGAATGATATAGAGAAAATAAAATAATAAATAAAATGATTAGAAATAAAAAAAGGAATTAATTACAAGAAAAATTGAGGTGCCAGACTCCCCGGGGTGGATAATCTATGCACTAGATTGTCTAAAAATCAATCCCAAATCGTATACCTCCCCAGCAATGACGTCATTTGATGAATATGCTCTCCACTACTCTTAATTACATAAAATTAGTGCATTGGTTGTAGTACGTGATAAAGAGCAAGTTATAAAAAATAACCACACAAGAAATCCTATGAAGTTAATTTCAATGTATGATCATCGTTTATTTTACTTGGGCAAGTTCCAAGGTCAACCTTAGGGAAATAATACGAGGGTTTTGAATTATTTTTCAAACAACTTAGAGAGTTGGATTTTCAAAAAATATATTTTAGGATTTTTGGAATTTGCAAAATTTTGTGGATTTTAAATAAAAGATGCAATGAAATTGAAATAAATATGAGAAATGAATATCTATAATTTTTAATGTAAAAAATAACGTAATGTGAAAGAAAGTAAAGAAATGTAAAGCAATTTTTTTCAAAATTTTAAAATGATGAACAAGAAATAAACATATCAATCAATGTGCAGTTTGATTCTAACACCAAGCCCCATGAATTTTAGATGAATAATTTACCAATATATCTCAAACTAATACCATCAATCCCCAAATGACCCCTCCAATTTTGCATAATTTTCTAAGTAATAAAATTAAAAACAATGAATAAATGTGCTCATAATAAATGAATAACCTCCTCTAATTTATTGATATTCTAAAATACCTCAAATGAATAATTAGATGTCTCATATGATGGAGAAATATGCTTCAAATTGATACCAAGTGTGTCAAAATCCAATGAACGATCAATAAGATATGAACAAATAGATCCATAGACATATATGTAATATAAATAAAAAAAATCTCAAATTGGACCTTCATAGGGGTAGAATAGCAATTCTTAGAAGGTGTCTGGGTACGATTGCAAATATCTAGGAGACGAGGGCTAGTATGTGTATTGCAAAAAATGCAGGGGCATTTGTGCAATTTATTCCTCTCGCACATGACCAAGGAACACGATAACCCTGAGATGAGCAGTTGGATGTAGTGTGTCGTCCTCTAATCGAGTGACCACTCTTGGGCGATGTGACTCGTTTAGAGGCATACAATGCTCAAGAGATGATCCTTCGGCCAAGGATCGTACAGTGCATTCCCCTTCCTCCTCTTTTCTCGATCGATGAAGGTCTCGATATAGTCGAGGAATGGATCAAGGATGCAGACACGTAAGGTGGTTGACACACGACTGTGCTCTTTCTGTTCCTCGATCTCCGATGATATCGTTAGTGGATGTGGTTCCTGTGGGATTCCTCTTGTGAAGGTGTCGGTGTGGCTACTACCTACAATGGAAAGAGGGGGCTCTAGCTTTTGCTACTCGTCCTGAGCGTTAAGCACAAGAAGAGACGTGCAGATAAAGATGGTGGTTGCATACTTCGCATGGGGTGAAGGAGGCAAAGTCTTTGTTTCTGTCTATCACTCTTGGCTGGAGATAGTCAGTTATGAAGAGATAGCAAGGTAGTGGAGCGGAAGGAGATGATGCATATGGTCTTAAGTTGGTTTTTGATTTGAGGAAAGGCGAAGGAGATGATAATAGATGAACAGAGGTGGAGGGAGTAACCCAAGAAGGGAAAAATGACTAACGAAGAGAAAGGAAGGGTAACATGTTACCTGGTAATTCGTTTGTTGATCGGAAGGACTACAATCCACTCCTATTTTCACTTCGTCGTGGTGGAGCCGGCAAGAAGCTTTGCTGCTTGGTTGGGTAAATGGAACAACACCACGATGATTGCTTGCCATGGATCTCGTCTCATGGAGGTCGTTGCCACAGGAGGTGGTCGCTATCACCAACCACCGATCCTTGGCTTTATGTTCTCTCTCTGTCTCTCTCGATTATTTGGAGTTTACAACGTATATTGAAATAAGGATGACAGATATGGTTGAAGAAGATAATGTGTCATCAACTAGAGGGAGTTGATTATGGGTTTGGGTTGGTTAAGGACGATGAGGGGATAAGGGGGTTGGAGTTGGCTTGTCATCAGGTGGTTAAATGAGATAAGACATTGATGGTTTGATTCACTAGAGAAGAAGATATAGAGGATAAAGCTGATGGGAGATTGACCATGGTTTCGGGGAGAGGATAACATGGAGGAAGATCGTTAGGAGTTGGTTGAGGGTAGGTCACTGGACATTTAGGGATAGGGGAGGTTTGGGTCAACGTGGAAGAAGGGATAAGAGGAGAGGTGATCGACCGTTGGAAGGAGGAAGAGATGGATGGAGGTAAGGGACAAAGAGCTGACTGTTGGATCTTCCATGATCTAACAGTGGGGGATGGTCATGTGGTTTGCAAGTGAGGGGGATGAGATTAAAAGGAGGAATGGCTCGACCATTGGATCAGGTTGGATCCAAAGATTGGGATTGAGTGCGACCAAAGACAAAGGAGGGTTGACTAGGGGGAAGGGATTTTGACTGCTGGTTGAGGTGGACTAATGGTATGCTGCCATGTATGCTTTGGAGTTGACCAGTGCAGAAATAATACATAAATAAATGATTTAGAAATAGCAAATAATGTCAAATGAAAATACGATGAAAAGATAAGTTTTAGATCTTAAAAAGATATACATACTCATGAAGGACTCAAATGCAAATGGAATGAAATATATAAATTTTTGTTCGATCTTTTTTAAACATAAAATATTGATTGTTTGTTTTTTATTTTTATTTTATTTTCTATGAACAATAGCTGCATACAAAAATCAAACATGATGCATGATAATGCAATGATCATGAAGTGTATTTTCTAAAAAAATTTATATGAGTTAAGATGGAGTAAAATAAAATATGGAAGTAGAATATTAACATGTGAATATGTAAGAATGCACAAGTCAGGATCGCTTTTTTACAACTTTTCTATTTTTTGGATTTTTGTTTTTATGTAACTAGTTAAAAAATAAGATGGAATAAAAATTAAAAAGAAACAAATTAAAAAGAGTTAATTGTGTACATGAAATAATAAGTCCAAAATCAGTAAATATGTATAATATATAACTCAGTCCAAAAACCCAAGTTTCACATATTGGTTCCGATTCTTTTGAATTTCGTCTTAGTTTGTAGATATTTGAGTATACATTAATTCAAAAAGTGAGTAGAGTAAATTTGAATATTGTAAGCGAGAGACATCAACATTTGTGACTTTTCTATCCCAAATTAGGGTTCAGATTTATTGCACATATATACAAGTTAGTATTTTTTACGAATTTTTTATTGATTAATATTTGTGATATGTATACAATGGAATTTGTTTTATGTCAATTGGATTAGTATGAATTAATTAAAAATGGATGAAGTTAGTTGAATTTTTTTAAAAGTAAATGTGAATGCAGTATGAAATGCTACTTTATCGGACTTTATAACCTGCATCGCTGCAAATAATACACTCAAACAACCACAATGTCACATAGTAATTTTAATGAATATATAGACAAGCAAACCACAAGTGCACAAGTATTTAACATGGAAACCCTCCAAATTAAAAACCACGACCTGGGTCTCCTGACTCGAGCTTTTAACCTGATCCACACGGGTCTTACCACTGAACTGAGTTGCTTACGTGGGAAACCCAACTATTTACAACATGAGTTGATTATGCAGTCAACTCCACCATTTACAAACTAAGCTATTTACGCAGACGACTCAAAAACATATATAGGAAATAATCCCAACAAACTCAATATCATAGTAAATATGCAATGAATAATAAGCAGTAAAACTAAAAAAATCTCATAGAGCGAGGAACATGCTCGTAAGAATCAAACACATAGTTTCAGAACCGTTGGATTGAAGAGAACAACAAAAAATAGCTCTTCAATCTTTCTCTCAAAGTATAGAGTTGAAAGCAGAGAGTGGAGATCTTGTCGTTCCTTGTATATGTTGTAGAATGAGGTATGTGGTCCTATTTATAGGTCTTAGGACCCCATCGATGCTGGGGCTAAAAAACTAGCCGTTGTGAACAAATCAAGAATGAAACTGGCTTCAAAAATCTTCCTCAAATGGAATATTATCGGTCAGGATACAAAGATGATATATCAGAATGAAATGATCGATGATGAGATTTAGATAATTGATCAGAATCAAGAGATGATCGATCATCGATCAAAATTGATCGATCAATGACATAACCATCATAATTCATGATCGGTCATAAAGCAAGGTTGATCGATCATGTAAGAATGGTTGATCGATCGTTTTGATTCTTTGACCTGAAAGTCAAAGTCAAAGGGTTGAAATGTAATATGCATGATTTGAGGTTTTTTACATTCTAAGACAATTACAAAAAGCAGGACTCAATAAAAGAAAAGATTTCATCTTTTTCTTGAGCTTAAGGCCCTTCCTTGAACTTGAACTGAAGTTCCATAGCCTTGAACTCCTTTCAGCTTCTTCACTTAAGTTTGAGCTCCTCAGCTTGAGCTTCTTCTTGATTCAGTACCTTTCCCGCTCTTGACCTAGCTACAAGCTAACTTCACAAGTTTTGTTCTCATCAAAATATGCAAGCTCATGTACTAACAATTTCACCACTGATGCATGCACTCACATTTGTAAGTGCATGAATGCTAGTTATGAGTTATAAATATCTAGATGCATCCAATTACTCATGACGAAGCACGATTTTTAGCTAATTAGAGTTATGAATCACATAATCATCAATGTGGTTTCTTGGCAATCTCAACTTCAACAGTGTATTTCTTTATCCAATACAGAGGACAAGTTCATTGCCACTTTAGATGCATGCAAGGAGTCTCTGCGGATGAAAAAGTTCATGCATGAACTTTATTTTGATCAGAACAAGTATGTGCTTTATAGTGACAGTCAGTGTGTCACTTACCTTGGTAAGAATCCACTTTTCATGTGACATAGAAGCACATTGATGTGGGGGTATCATTGGATACAAAATCTCCTATAAGAGAAGCAACTTGTACTTGACATGATCCATACAAATGACAATTGTGCGGATATGATGACCAAGTCATTACATGTGGGAAAGTTTAGAGATTTTCACTCCCTTGTTGGATTGGAGCGGACTCCTCTTTGCATATGATGAGTGTTTGGATGGTGATTTTCATTCCATATGGGAACTCAACCATCATGTTGGACCGCACGAGTCTAACTTCTCTACATGGAGCTTGTTGAGTGTTGATTTTCTTCCCATGAGCTGAATGAGGAGATTTGTTGGGTTGTACCTATGCCCAATTTAATTCCATCCCATGCTAGGCTTCAAAGCAAATTGCCCTCTCTTTGGGCGTGGGTGAAAAATACCAAGCCAGTTCCAGGGTTCTGGAGGACAAAACCCATGGTATTCGAACATTCCTTTCTCCAACGAAGAGGACCTCTGCTCTTGTGTTTCGAGAGGGCTAGGGATGCACCTTTCCATCCTCTTCTCTCCTTCCATTCACCGTGATTGGACCATTGCATCCTTCCGGAGCCGAGTTAGGGTTGTGTGTTAACTTTGGATGACATTTCTCCATCTTTTTCCTCTTTTGTTTGTGTTGGTGTGGTTCATTATTGATGCACCTTGGGGAGAAGGTTTTGGCTTTATATAGCTTATAAGGAGAACATTTTGATCACCATATCTAGTGGTGAAATTTGATTGGCTCTAGTAGGTCTCGTTGTTTTCCCCCATTTCATTTTAGGGGTTTCCACGTTAAAACCTCACGTGCACTTGCAGTTGATTTTGTGGTCGTGATTGTGGTTGTTTGCTTGTTGTTTGGAGTGTTCGTGGTTCTTGTGACTTGTTAATCCGTCAAGTTGCTCGATTCGATACGCTTCCGCAATATTCATGGGATTACTTGTTCCGAACAATTTATACATTCGGTATAATTATCCTGCAATCTTCTACCACTTGATATCTTCTACAACTTGAAGCCTTCTGTATGACTTGAAATCTTCTACCACTTGAAGCCTTCTGTATGAAAACAAAATGAAGCAAGCCACTAGGACATCCCACGAAGTTTCCGACATGAACTACATGGAGGATTAGAATAATGTAAGAAATCCTATCAAGATCACCATCAATCTATTGACTCGGGTTTGACATGATAAATCCATATCCAATTTTTATTTTCCCAAGGATATGGAAATGGTTAATTCTTTTCTGGAGTTTTTAAACTTGAATAACATTTTAAACTTATGTCCTTGTATTCTTACAAAATTTATGATAATGTCATTCCATTACTGCAACATAGGGGCGCATGTGTAGCAATAGAAGAGCACAACTACGAATTTTGTAATAATATAATTAAGAGCACAAGTGTAATTACAAAAAAGACAAGTGTATAAATATTATTGGAAAAACTCGAAAAAACACCTTTAAAAATCCCTTACTTTTATTGTAAATTACTTTATTTTCTTTTTTTATTGTATCTTATTGTTTTAATTTGAGAAATCTTGATTTAGTAGGTTATCCATTTCAACTATATGCAAAAACGTTCTTAATTTATGACTATACACGTGATTGGAGGAATTTACTATCCATAAGAATATCCATATTTGTCCATTAAATAAGCATAGCTTCAATATCCATATTTATATTTAACCAAGGATATAATTTTATGATTTCAATATATGGAAAGTATCTATTTCCATATCTATTTCGAGGATGAGAATGTTTCAACACATATAATATATGTGTCCGTATCTTTATCTGATATGGAATGAATTTATTTACTTGTTGCAAATTCAAAGCAACATATACATAAAAAAATGTGTTTACCTTTTTAACCCATCAGCTTGAATTAAACGTTGTAATCTTCTAAGTAATTGCAACACTATTTAGAAATGTTGCAATTGTTAGTTTAATACAACATATATAATAACTATTGCAATTAAATCAGCATTGGCAGCACTTTCGTTTAACCACTGCATTATATGTAGCTAAAGAATCGTGTTCGCATTAAATCTTAAAATGATCAAATGCTTTTATAAGTCTCATGAATGCTGATATTGTAAGATTTATAACTATATGCATCGGATCAACACAAAATTCAAAAAAAAAACATAGAACAAAAATTACAGTTTCACTCTATCACCAATTTAGAATAGGGAACCAATATTCTTTCTGTCCAGAAGAATGCATATGAATACCAATGTTCCTTGATGATCCTTTTGGTGGTGGTAGGCTCTCAGCAACGCCAAGTACAAGAGCGTGTGGCACCGTGTGATCGTGAATGCTAATCAGGCGAGGGCATCTGTGGCGAGCTTCCTATGCCCCTTCACCACGTCCGTGATCGCCGCCCCGAAGGAGCTCCTCATCAACGAGGCACCAGTCTACCGGACCTTCCTCTATGGGGAGTACAAGAAGAATTTCTTGAGCCGGAATGTCAACCAGAAGTGCTGCCTCGATATCTTCAAGGTCGGAGCTGACGAGAATGGAGATCGAGCTGCAACAGCCTGATGGATGCAATCCATTTTACCTCTTGTCGTCTCATGCAGTAAGTTTGATTTCTGAGTATCATAGTCGTGTGTCGTCGTGTATTTTTATTCGAACCATGTGCACTGGTTTATTGTTTTCTCAATTTCTTTGAAATATTAGGCTTTGTCAGGGATACTATAGTTGTTTTATATCAGCAATGGATTAAGGATTAAGAAAATTGCATTAGCAAACTTGGGATAATTCTTTCAATTAGTTGTCCCTCGTACTCAACTCTTTATGGGCGTATATGAGAAGTTTCAAAAACTGAAAATATTTTCCAGAATAAGCATAACATATTCAAAGCAAAAGAATATGGCTTAGCGATCCATGAAGCGAGGTTACCAGATTAACAACAGTATCAACACAACGATCCCGAATCCGTGAAGAGGATAAGGGTCTGTTTGGTTACTGGGATATGATGGATTGAGGTAACCTCATGTTAATAATAAATGTTTGGATGGTTATGAGGGTTGGAGAGGGTTTAAATGAGGAATGTGATGTGATGTCATATTGATTTGTGATGGAATTCAAATCTGAAATGGGGTAAACCTGATTACTCCGAGATAACCCGGTAACCAACCATTCAACCGGTTTTATTGAAATTTGTACAAAATATCTTAGATTTGGTGGAAACAAAAAATGGTTTGCATCTTTCTTTTGAGCAATACCGAAGTATGCAGTGGCAGCATTTTTGTCCACGCGGGAGAAATAATTGTGTTGCTAAAAAACCCCCTTCCTCATTGTCCAATCCATTTTAAACGTATAGAAAAAGATGGGTGTCAAAAAAACCCCTTCTCATTGTCCAAGCCATTTTAAATGTACAGAAAAAGAAGGATGACCAAAATACCCCTTCCCATTATCCAAGCCATTTTAATAATATAAAAAACGATGGATGTGAGTATTAGGTTCTCTTCGTATGAAGATTGATTCTTGAAATATCAACCTCATCAAATTTTAATGTTGTTGGTAGATTCACAAAACATTCTATGTTACCCTAACCCTATACTGCAGTATAAAAGAGCCATTAGGAACAACAGCTCTTTTTACTTCAAGAATAATTTTGTGATAAAGAGAAGAGTGACACGTGTAAGTAGTATCAGTAGACATATTGATGAATCATTGTAAATCCTTTGGTGTGTGTTCGTTCATGTTTTCTTTCCCGGTTTTCTACTTGAGTACTAAAATTAAAATTTACTCTCAACAATATGGTATCAGAGTATGGTTTGAAGGTTCGTCTTTACGCAAATGTCAGAAGAGCTAGTGACGAAGATTGAGGAGTTCAAAAGACCGACTTTGCATTATGGAAATGCATATTAAAGACATTGTGTTTCAGAAAGATCTCTATCAACCAATCAAAGGAAGTAAACCCAAAGACATAATGGAGGAGTGAAGGCCCTGGACAAAAAGTTTACAACTCGAACATGCTCCAACGGTGGCCTCTAATATTAAGGAGCTATGATGATCAATCTTTTCAAATTCTTTAAAAGATGTAAGAGTAGCCATGCACATAAAATAATGAGTATTTAAATACCTAGCTTTTCAATTTGAAGATTTAAACATTGCATTAAAATTTTAATTTTTCAAATATTACAAAGAAACCGTTTAAAGATGATAGAGAACTTCATGATGGCATACATCTGAATGACTTGAACATCATTAATTAGTTGGAGTTGGTGAAGATCGTATTTGACGATGATGTAATACCCATGTTATTTCTCTTTAGTTCACATGATATTTAGAATGTACTGATTTTGATTAATATAAACTCCTCAATTCAACATAAGTTGAAGTTGGTGGGTGCATGAGAGAAGATGCATGACAAAAGATGTCTAAAGAAGACTAAATGTGATGATCCACCCTAAACATTAAAGCAAGGTATAAGAAGAACTACGTGAACTAGAACAACTTCAAAGGAAAGTCCCAAAAATGGAGATTAAATTATAAGGATATGAAAAATGTGCTCGCGTAGAACTATAATCAAAAGGGCTAATACAAGTGGGATTGCAAGGTCCCAAGAAAGCACAAAGGAGAAAACAATAGAAGTAAGATCTATGCAACTACAAGAAAATGGTCTATTTACCACCACAACATTATAATCAATATCAAGCCCACGGCTCGTAGCCATGAGCTACACACCGGAAGAGAAGACATTGCTTGCGATGAGACTTGCTCTTCAGTAACCATGCTTATACCCATCAGAATATCTCTAACTGTAGCTATACAACTTGGCTTTGACATCTTCGAGATGAAAGTCAAGATTGCATTCCTCTATGAATGTCTCTCTAAAGATATTCACATGAAGTAGCCCCAGGACTTCATGGTTGAGGAAAGCAAAGTGTGCAAGCTGAAGAACTCCATCTATGGACTCAAATAAGCTTCTTAAAGTTGGAACATAAGATTTGATGAAATTATAAATGTTATGATTTCAGATAGAATCTTGATGTACCATGTGAAGCTTAGTGGGATTGCCATTGTGTTCATCGTGCTAAATGTAGATTAATATCCTAATCATTTGGAATGATATAAGGATGATAATAAGTGTTTTATATACTGGTTATTCCATATTTTGAAATATGATTTCAAGGATACCTCTTAGATCTTAGTTCTGAAGTTGTTCAGAAGCAAAGAGAAGAGGATATTGGGACCGTCACATTAGCAGTACACCTTGGACATGTTCTATTTTCTGAAAAATTCCAAGAAAGGCTTCCTTCCCTTAAGATATGATACTGACCTATCTAAAGGGATAGCACCTCAAAGAGTTGAGGAAGTGAATGCTAGAACTGCTTGCACTTGTGCATCAGTTACAAGAAGCTAAGTGTATGCTACATGTGTACAAAAGCCAGACATCTGGCATGAATAGGGAGTAGTAAAGTGTTACTAATCCTACTATGAAGAGAAAACACTTGATTGCAGTAATAACAAAATCTTCATATATGACAAGACATTAGAGATAGTGATCTCCAAGTCTTATCTTCAAGAAATTAAGACTTTATAGATAGTGATCTAAAAGGTCTTAACTCTGGATACCTTTAGAGATAGAGATCTCTAGGAATAAGGGTATTCTGATAATGATTATGAAAATGCTGGTTATAATAATTGTTAAGCTATAGTATCAAGGACACTATAACTGACAAAATTGAGTATTGGTTGCATAAGATGCAACATTCGCATTAGATGCGAGCACTGTTACTGGGGATATGCAAGTGCCATAAAAGGACTTGGAATAGTCTCGCGGGAATAGAGTGACTGATCAGCTTACCTAGCTATTTTCTAAATAGCCTATGATTGTCACATGAGTGTGGGTTTAAATGATTATCCCATTAATGTCTCTTTGGGCTAGTGGGATATTGTTGGACATGCGAGCCCACGACGAGCCATTATGCAATAAATGTTCTTACAAATATCATTCCCTGATCTGAAATGAGGAATAAATAATTTGCATAATAGGTCCCTTAGTACAATTAAGGTTATGTACCATGGCCATCTTAATAATCATACAGTTATTGATTCAATAATTGAATCATAGAGGCTGGTGCTTGGATGAATATCTAAAGGGTTAGATTGAGGACTCATCAAGCACCGTCAAATGATTGCTAGGAGATGATCTCTAGCCTGAGTAGGAGATGGCAATCTGTTCTCACATAGGCTGATATCTGACCGACCTCTTGATGCAGGTCCTCTGCATAGGAATAGAGATTCGAAGGTGTCAGATTAGTTAGGTCAAAGAGTTGACTTGACGAGATCGAGATAACCAAAGTCCTATATCGTATACTGTCACGATACAAGCACGCATACTCTGACCGGAGACAGATGTGTTACTATATGTCTGAGTATGTACATTTGGCAGACCAATAGGTTGATGACCTAATCAAGGTCTATACAACAGTGCGCTGGTGTGCATATAAGGGCATATGAGTAATACGATCTCTCAAAGGGATCATACATGTTCATTTACTGAATCGGAAGACATGAGCTCACTCATGAGATATTGGGGAGAATCAAATTCCATGCGCCCGGTCATCTCTCTTTGGAAGCTTGACTGAATTTGTAGGTTTGATATATACTTTTGGAAAGTATATGATCAAGACCTAGGTACGATATATGCTTTTGGAAAGTATATGATCAATACCAACTTCCAATGATCAAATGAGAAACTTACTGATAAAATCCTGAAGTAGACAGTATAAAGTTGATCTAATACTTCGGGTTCATTCTGAGTCTTCCAGTATGCAGGATGTACAGGTATTGGGAATACCTGAGGGTGATGTGATCATAAACGATTGTATAAACATGATGCTTCCATTCCTAGGGAGTGATGAAACGGGTCTGGATTTTAGTGACTCCTCTCAGCAGAGATGTAATCTGATCTTGGTCTAAATGTTGGACATTGATCTGAATATGATTCAGATGCAATGAGAATATTAGATTTGCGGTCTTGATTTAATCAAGCATCAATGGGAGGCCCGAGATCTGGATTTGAGATGTGATCTCAATATCCAAGTCACTATACGTGGAATAATACAATCACCCTGTCCTTATCTCCAAGTATCTGCAGAGAAAGCGCATTATCCTTGAAAGAATTCATGGATAAATTCATTGTTGATATATGTATCCAAGCATCAAGAAAAATTGATAATTAAATGTGATTTAATTATCATGGATAATATGAATTTGATTCATATTATAAGGAGAGTTATCTGAGATAATTAAATGTGATTTAATTATTAAATATGTGAATAATGTGAATGTGATTCATGTTATTTGAGCATATGAGAAAAGGAGATCCAATATGATTAAATGTGATTTAATTATCATGATATGAATAATGTGGATAGCACTATCCATATTAATCATATATATATTATAAATGTGATTTATAATATATTAGAGAGAGCATATTTAGATTTATATTTGTTAATTAATTGTTAATGTGAATTGGATTTACATTGAACAATTAACTGAAAATATAATTACATTTAGTTTTGGGTTGTGAATGAGATTCGCATAATTTCAATGGCATGGTTGATATTTTCCATAAGATAATTTGGAATTATTTTTTGGTGAAAATATTGTCAACAAGAGATTATGATATAATCATGAGATAATGAGATCTCATGAGATAATGAGATCTCATGAGATATTGAGATCTCATGAGATGGTAGCCGTCCCCTTATTTTAGGGGATTGTTTAGTCTTCTCATAATCCTATCTCTAGTCAAAAGTGATTTAATTTGAGATTAATTATATTGATTTATCAATGATAATTAATTTGAATTAAATCACTTGTTTTTGTTTTTTACCAACAACAATCCTAGCCTTGAAAGGGGCACAATCAATCTCATCCGTTGATTGTGTGTTGTCCATGGATTGGGATCCATGGACTCCCAAAACACTATATAAGAAGAGGCACCCCTTGCTCTTCTTGACACTCGACATAGATGAATGCTCTCTCTCTCTCTCTACACGCCCATTCTCTCTATCTCTCATGTGGCCGTCCACCATGGATGCCCTAGAGAGATCCTCCATCATCGCAGCGTCGTCGTTATGTTGCCCGATCGTCTGCTCGTGGATCTCCGTCTACTTCAGTGTGCCTTGCTCGTGAAGAAGACGTCGTATCTCATTTGTCGAGATCAGGAGATCCGTGGCTAGGATCATCAACATGGATTGCGAGACGCACGCATCTCATCCACGCGCTCGCAGGCGTCTCCTCCGCCGGATCGGACTTGAGACAGGAGGTCTCTTTGTTTAGAGACTCGATCGCAACCATGCTTCAAGAGGTAATCCTATTACTTGTTTGTAGTTTAGACGAAATGATCCGAGAAGTGTTCTTGGATCATGTGGTTTCGTCACATAGAAAAATTTAATTTCCGCTGCATCGAGAAACTAGTGCGACTAGTCGCTCCCGATCGTATTCGATGTGATCATCACGCTTCTATGATACGCTTGAGGATTTTCCCCATATCCTTCAAGTGGTATCAGAGTCAAGTTGTCGAAGGTTTTGGATTAGATCCATGAACCTACGAAGATTCGGGCTCGTTTGTGTTCGTGAAAATTTTAGCATTTCAACTTTCGCAGCCCTATCTTGTGATAAAATTTCGGCCCTGTTTAAAATGTTTAAACACGACTTTTTAAATTGGATAATGTTTTCCATTAATTACGGAAACAGTAGGATTTGAGTTTGCATAATTTGGTTTTTGTTTGCTCAAGATATGATCGTTTTATTGACCATATATCCACTGTTTCGGGGATGGCGATTAGAGACGTGATTAAGATGTTAATTACGATTTTAAAACACCTTAAAATACGTATTTATCACATGGTTTCGTTTTTAAATAAAGTTATCAATCTCTGGAAATTGATTTTGCTTAATTTGGATTTAAAATGAATGAGACATGCTATTATTAGTTAGTGAGGGACACTGCTGGAAATTGCATCATTATCCGAAACCTTGTGATTGTCGTTTAAGAAAAATTGCGAAATTAATAGTTAATTTCCTAGAATAATTGTGGATAATATTTGAGAAATATTAGAACAATATTTATTCCTTTAAATGACATTGACTCAACCAACGAATGATTAGATTGGATCTAGATCACCAATTGGTTGCTTGATACACATTCCAACAAACATTGTTTTCATGAAAACTCTAGTTTATCCTACAATAGTTGTAGGACAACTTTTACATGCAAAATCTTGTTGCTTGAATAGGATTGGGGATTTATTTAGAAAATCTCTTTATAATATTATCAAAATGGTTTTGATGAATATTATATGGTATAATTTCGGTTGAAAAATCGATGATCATCTCAAGTACAAAGTGATTGACTCGGCATTGCTTTTTACCGAGGCGGATATGGTGTCTAGTCGGGGATCACTGGGGTAGCGGGTTGCACCGGTTGCGGTCCGTTCCACTCCCGCCAGTAATGGCCATGACAACGGGTAGGGAACGAATGATGCCTGAGAGATCATGATGTATTTTTCTACGCTAAATGGTGGTCTGACAAATCAGACTCATTGTCGCTGATGCGACTACTCAAGCCTCCTCGATCTTCAACAATTAACCCACACAATCAATCAAAGAATGAATAGCAAGGATTAAAATTTATTATACCCTACTAAAGATGTACAATGGCAAGCAAGTAGGGGTCGAACTCAAGAAGCAACGGTGTAGAGCATAGATAAAAATCCAATCCTAGGTCCAATACACAACTTAGCCAATCTAATCTTTTTTGGTGGGTTTTTAATTTTTATATTTTTTTTATTTATTTAATTTTTAATTTTTAATTTTGTATTTTGATTTTTAATTTTCTGATTTTTATAATTTTATATTTATAATAATTTTTTTCTTTTTGAATATTGGAAAATAAGAACAAAGGAATAAAAGACAAGATAAACTATTTATAAAAATGCACAAAAATAAACAAAAATTCAGAAACTAAATGTTTTTAATATTTTTAGGATTTTTTACTGTTTTTGTGATTTTTGGGGATTTTTCAAGGTGTTTTTGGTATTTTTAATTACTGAAATAAGAGAAAACAGTGACAAAGTTGCTGACTGGGGGTAAATCTGGAATCAAAAATATCAAACAGCAACCAAAAATTTTCGAACTAATTTTAAAATAAATAGGATAAAATCTAGAACAAACAGGAATTAGTTTGTATTTTTTAGAGTTTTCTTTGATTTTATAGAATTTTTTGAAGTTTGGGAGTCTTCTCAAATTTTTAAGGTTTTTCTTTTGAGATTTTTAGTGGTTTTTGGACTGACACTAAAACATTATAAACTAGACACTAGGGAATTTTTTTTGGAATTTTTCGAAGTGTTTTAATATTTTTTTGGCATTTTCTAAGCTAGACAGTAGAGAAAAAGCATGTTTTTGATTTTTAATAATTATAAAATATACTAAAATTAAAAACTAAAAATATAGCGTGAAAATAGAAGCAACCAGGAGCTTAACCTATTTTTTGAGAATTTTTCGTAATTTAATGAGGCATGAAATAAATAAACTAAGCACACAAAAATCCTAAGCCTGGCAGGGGTATAAATGTAATTATAAAAACATCCAGGGGCTCAGGTGCAAATTTCACCAAAAAGGCACGCTCAGCTTACGTGAAACACCATTCACAGGGGCATAATTGTAATTAATGAAAACCGGCTGGGCATACATGCAATATTTCTGAAAATATATTATATTTACCACGCACAGGGATAAAATTGCAAATAACGAAAAGTTCAGGGCCAAAACTACAAAATACCCAAGAGTCACGCGCCCCAGTCACGTGAGGTGACGTGGCGTGGACTAAAGTGCAAATAGTGAAACTGTGAGGACCTAAGTGCAATCATTACAAACCTTTTTAAACTTCAAAGAAAGTTTTTAAACTAAAAAGTAAATACAAAAGGTCGTGGGTGAGAAATGCAAAATACCCACGGGCTCGATCGTGCGGCCGATGGCGTCCCACTTATCCACGTGGCGCGCATCTGATGGTGCGTACCCCTTCGTCGCGGACGGCTGAGATTAGATCACTAAGGGTCGATCGGACGGCTGGAGACGCTCGATGAACGGACGGCGTGGATGGCGTCTGGAGGAGACCTCTGATCCAACGGCAGGGGGAGGTTCACGAAGAACACCTCCCCGGCGAGCTTCGGGCGGCGATTGCGACCGACACACGGCCGCTCCGGCCCCCCGATCAAGGGCAAAAGGATCCTGGGGCTCTTCCGCGTCAGATGGTGGCCTCCGGCAAGGCGGAGGCGGCGTGAAACGACCGGACAAGGAAGGTGACCTGGGCGGAGACGTCTGGGCTCGATGAAGGTCGATGGAGCCTTCTCTGGGTCTCAGACCTGCAGGGTGAGTGCGCAAAAACCAGACGAACAAAATAGCGGGGTCTGATGGGTTAAATGAGGCGCTTGGTGGTGCGAGCGACGAGCTCCGGCGAGCGGCGGAGAGGGGAGCTCCGATGGTCTCGATCTGAGCGAGATCAAGGTGAATGAAGGGTGCTGCGTGATGAAGGAGTGAAGGGAAAGATAATGGAGGGGGTCTGAGGTCGAGTCGAGGTGTTGGGTGGTCGGAAATGATGGGCGGAGCTCATCTCCGCTGTGGGTTCGATTGACGATTCACGGCGATAGGATGAACGACAAGCAAAACTATTACTTAACTAACCTAATCTACGCTATAGCTACAAGAAAACGAAGAGAAAAGAGAAGGGGACTCACCAGAGACGACGAGCGATGAAGCACGACGGAGCTCCAGCGAGGGTCGAATCACTTCGATTCTACACCAAATGCCTCGAACCCAGGCTCGATTCGACGCCTGCTGTCACCAGGAGCACGAAGGACACGGGGTTTGAGGGTGAAAATGGTGGAAGAAGGATTAGGTTCGAATCGAAGTTGGGGGAGCTCTTTTGAAGGGTTGACGGACGACGAGAAGAACGAGGGTCAAACGCCTCGGTTAGTGGTCCTCAGCCCAAGAAATCACTTAGGCGTGATTCACCACTAATCGAGGAGCAAAAACTCTGAAGGAGTCGACACGATTTGGTGCAAGGTGGAGCCTAGAAAATGGCGAGAAGACGGGACAAAAAATTCATCTGACAAGCCTGGAAGAGGAGGTCAGACAGTTGACCGAGGTCAACTGTCAGACCATCCTGGTTGGTCCACGTGGACCAACCAGGAAAAATCTTCAAGAAATTATTTCAAAAATCGAAATAAAATAGTAAATGGATGAATTTCAATTTGGTTAAAAAATAAAAATTGTTTATTAATTTATGAAGTATTTTATTATGAATTTTATTAATTTTTATGAGGCCTATTTTTACAAGTTTACTTTTTACCCCTTTATAGGTATAATACCTATATACTTTATTACTTTATTTTTCTTTTGTGTATTTTAATTCTACTATTTTTATTTATTAATTTCTAAAATTATAACATACTTTTATATACACAAATATATTTTTATTTTATTTTTCTGATATGTTTTGTGTATTTAATAAAATAGAAGTATATTTAATATAGGTATAAGTACAGGTGTAATACCTATGTATTAAATATGTATATATTTTATTTTGAGTTTTATTTACATTTTTCTTCTGATTTTAATATTCACAATTATTATAAGTAATATTTTCAAAAATATAGAAATATAAAATGAACAAATAATGAATAAAGAATAAATTGAGTATTTTATTCAGTACATGTATACAATAGGTGTCCCAAAACTCAACTTTCCAACTGTAGCTCCGCCAAATGCGAAACCACCACCATTAATTAGATTATTTTATTCTATATACAATTAAAGGTGAGTATGCTGCATTTGGAGTTGTCAGTTGTGAGATACGGGTCTGGGAAGTTGGGATTCTGGATTCTTATTCAGACCATAACTTTTTATCTGTACAATATTTTTCTGTGAAATTAATTTTGTATTTTTCTTTATTAAATTATCTACAACTTTCATGTACAAAGTTTCTTTATTTGATGCACAAAAAGTGGAACCAAAAATGGGTCCCAAAATGAATAAAGAATGAATGAAAACTATAGGTATTTTGTCTGTATTTCTGACCTTATCTCCCCCTACTTTATTCCTTGTCGACCTATTCATCAAGATGCCTAGGTCTCGGGGTTTCGGGTCAGAAAATATTTACAATATTTTATTCTTTTTCTTTTCTTTATTTATTCTATAATTTTGGCTTTAATTACAGGACTTTATACACTATTTAAATGCACATGCATGAATGCTAAGATGCTCTATTTAAGGGTATTTACAAGCATTTGCTAGGGTTTTTGGTGCCAAAATGATAGAATAAAGATGATGAAATGCGGATTCATCATCCCCCTATACTTTACCTTTGCTAGTCCTTAGCAAACACTTATGCAATAAGTGCAAAAGAAAAAGAAAGAAAAGAAAAAGAAGAACTTGGATTTTATTTGATTATCAAACTAGTCTTCACAAAATCAAAGTTTGGAGCTTAAGTCGGACCTTTGGAATTTTAATGTGTGCGGAACCTTACTGAGAACCGAATTTGAAATCCAACAGTCCTTGAGAATCCCAAAACTCTATTCAAGTCTCCTCAATAGCCAGGTCAGAAATACTTCAACTCATACGCAAACCCTTACGACTATGAATCTGACTTGTACAGTGTAAGTGATGGTGGCTCTCCCCAACTAGAATGACAAAGAAACTGACTTCTCCAGTACGGCAACCCAATGATTCCCCAATCCAGCAACTCCATCCTCGAGGAGCGGGGTATTCCCTTCTAAGTTCAAGTGGCAACCAGCTCAAGAGGAGGGGGTGAAGGGAAGAATGGACGGTAGCCAGTGTAGCTACCTATCCCGGGATGCAAGACCAGTGTAGTCAAGTCATCCTGCTGCAGGCTCACATATTTGACCTTGGAACTCAAGCTTGCTTATTGACTTTGCACATACTTGCAGGCTTTTTATTTTTGTACATGCCTGAACTTTTTTTTTTTGAATACTACATACAGCAGCATTTACATAAGGAGTTTTTCCTCTTGAGCCAGTAGACTATCCCTCTTTTGAAGCTTTATCGCAACCCACAGCCTCCTGTCTTTAGACTTCCTAATCACTGGACGGGTTGGGGTGCACTTCCCTCCCTAGAGGAGGACAAGTGTTTCCACTTGTGTGCGTCTCATACCGGCAAATCCAATGCCCTCACCACTCCAACTGAGTTGAGCCATGTGAAAGGTGCAAGTGTCCAAGTTAGGTCATTATCAACAAGAGTCGTGCGTGTGCTCCGAAATACTCTACTTAGGCATTCAAGAATCCATTGAACCAAGTCTCGTGATCCTCAAAGAATTAAGTCAACTAGACCTGAAGTACCTCAAACCCAATTCCTATAAGGTTCCTGTTATTAGGTAGATTTTAAGGTACAATCAAGCTCCAATCTCCGGATTTTACTTAGACTCGTTCAACTATCAAACTCAATCCGAAAAATGCGAATGCTATGCAATGCAGAAAATATTTTTGTGATGCAATTTGCAAAGATTTTGAACTTTTTATGGATTTTTGGAAATATGATGCATGCATATGCAGATGCATTTTTTTTGTAATTTTCAAAAAGATTTTTCACATGTTTTTGGATTTTAATTTTGCAAATGTTTTTGGGATTTTTTGAAAACAACAAGTTTTTGGCTGAAAATAAGGTTAAAAATATGTACACGGGAATGCTTCTTATACTTACAAGAAATGGATTTTAAGAATTTACTAGGTAAGTGATCAATTTTATACATATATACATATAGTGGATTTTGGTGTGATGTATGTATTCCTCAAACTTATTTGACACAAGTTTTTCACACAATTTTTGAAAACTATAGTCCAAAATAATTTTTACAAACATTTTTGCAAACATTTACACACATTTGAAAACATTTTTGCAAAGGCTTTCAAAACAGTATATATAGGTTTTTCAAATCATTTTTGCAACCATTTTCAAACCATTTGCAAATCATTTTTCAAACATTTTATTTCACACAAAGAAAAGAAGTTTTACAAACCACACATTTTTACACAGGTTGAAAACATGTAACAAAATATTTTCGAAATAGTTTTCAATAGATGTTCACAAAAATTTTCAAACCATTTTTCAAACATTTTGCAAAAAAAACATTTTCACCTGATTTATTAATCAGTAATTACAAAAAGAATTTGAGGAATAACCACATCTTTTTATTAAGGATTTTTAATGAATTTTAAAGAATGATTAGCCATATTATTAGGAAAATACGAAAGTACGAGTTATGGCTAAAGTATATACAAAGTATATACGACCCCCCTATACTTAGCTTGAGCTATGTCCTCATAGATCGGAGAGAAAAGAGAAGACATAACTCGTACTAAGTATAGACAAGTCTAAATAATAAAGGGACAAATGAATGGATCGATGAATAAGAAGTTGACCGTCCCCCCTATACTTAGGATCAACTAATCCTAAGTATAGCAGACTGTACACAAAGCAGGGAGGGTCAAGGGTGGGAATGAACAGATCGTACTCAGATTGTCTCCCCCTATACTTAGGGTAAGATATCCCTAAGTATAGACAAGAAGAGGAGACAATGGAGAGGATCGAAAAGAAAAGAGAACTCAGGGTGCCAACCCCCCTATACTTAGGACGAAATACGTCCTAAGTATGGAAAACTTTCTACAAGGGAAGCACCTCTTTGATAGATACAGAAGGTAGAAAAGGAAAAGAAGAAAAGAAGAAAAGAAGAAAAGAGATGAAATTGGATATGAACAACTCGGGATGCGCATCCCCCCTACACTTAGGATAAAGCACATCCTAAGTGTAGCAGTGATAAAAGGGATGACATCAATTCGGTAGAACAAGATAAAAGAAATTGAAAAGAAGAAAAGAAGAAAAGACGAAAAGGGAAATCATTCAAAAATGTTTTGATGTGCTTCACCTTCCTCTGCCTCTTTCGAGATATTCAGCTCATCCTCATAGATTACTTGAATTGAGTCAACGACGGCCATGAATGTGTCATGTTCAAGGTATGGCTTCAGAAGCTGACCATTGACTACAAAAGACTGTGCGTCAGCCGACAGATTGGATATCAATACACTTCCGTTGTCGCGCACCTGCCTAACCATGAACGGCCCGATCCATTTGCTCTTCAATTTGCCTGGAAAGATCTTTAATTTCGCATCGAACAACCATACCTTCTGACCTGGATCAAAGGACTTGTGGCGGATGTGCTTGTCATACCATGTTTAGACCTTCTCCTTGTACATCAGGCTGTTGTCATATGCATAATCTCTGAATTCCAGTAATCTGTTCAGATCTAATTTTCTGTTCTTTCCTGCTTTCTTGGAGTCCAAATTACAGATATTAATAGCCCATAAAGATTTGTGAATAAATTCCACGGGCAAATGACATGGCTTGCCATACACCAGGCGGTAGGGAGACATTCCCAAGGGTGACTTGTACGCTGTTCTGTAAGCCCAAAGAATGGAATCAAGCAGCTGAGACCAGTTCTTGCGATCAGGACGCACAAGTTTCTGTAGAATTGTTTTGATCTCCCTATTCGAACATTCAGCTAAGCCATTGGACTGCGGGTGGTAGGGTGAAGCAACACGGTGCTCGATGCAGAATTCTTGGGTCAGCTTCTTCACCTCTCTCTTTATGAAATGACTGCCCATATCAGATATGAGAATCTTGGGAATCCCAAACCGTGCTATGATGTGATCTCGTAAGAATCGACAGACAGTCCTACTGTCGGTGGCTCGGGCGGGGATAGCCTCCACCCATCGACTGACGTAATCGATAGCAAGCAGAATATACTCATAACCCTGACTGTTAGGAAACGGGCCCATAAAGTCGATGCCCCATGCGTCAAAGACATCTGAGATCTGAATGTACTTCAGAGGCATCGTGTCTCTCATTCCTAAGGTTCCACCCATCTTCTGACAGTCAGTGCAACATTTGACGTACTCATCTGCATCTTTGAATAATGAAGGCCACCGGAGGCCACTTTGAAGAACTTTTGCCGCTGTCTGTTTGCCTGAATGGTGTCCTCCAGAATCTTGATCATGACATAGAGCGAGGACACTTGGAACTTCCTCCTGAGGAATACACCTTCGCCAGATGCAATCTGCTCCCTCACGAAACAGATATGGATCTTCCCACTGGTAAAAATGTATTCTGGACAAAAATCTGTCTATTTTCAACTTAGGCCAGTCCTGTGGGATTTTCTTGGCAACTAGATAATTCACAATGTCCGCATACCAAGGAAGTGAGGCGACAGACAGAATCGATTCATCTGGAAAGGTCTCTGTGATAGGCTGCAGGTTCAGCTCAGGAGACTCTAGTTCAGGAAGTCTTGACAGATGATCAGCCACTACATTCTTTACCCCAGGTTTATCTCTGATTTCCAAGTCAAACTCCTGGAGGAGAAGGATCCACCGGATGAGACGTGGTTTGGCGTCCTTCTTCTGCTGCAAATACCGAATGGCCGAATGCTCAGTGTAAATGATAACTTTGGACCCAAGGAGGTAAGATCTGAACTTTTCCAAAGCAAAGACTACCGCTAGCAGCTCCTTTTCAGTGACAGTGTAGTTTCTCTGGGCTTCATCTAGCGTTCGGCTAGCGTAGTGAATCGCAAATGGTACATTGTCTTTCCTCTGTCCCAGTACAGCTCCGATGGCATAATCTGACGCGTCGGTCATAATCTCGAAAGGCTGAGTCCAGATCAGTGGCTGTAGGACAGGGGCCTGCATGATGAGCTCTTTCAACTGATTAAAGGAAAGGAGCACACGGTTGTCTATAATGAATTCACTGTCCTTGCCGAGCAATTCAGTCAACGGTCTGGCCAATTTGCTGAAATCTTTGATAAATCGTCGGTAAAATCCGACATGGCCCAAGAATGACCGAACTTGCTTGATATTTGTAGGTGGCTCAAGTTTTGAAATTACATCCACCTTGGCTGGGTCAACCTCCATGCCACGTTTCGAAACAACGTGATCCAGCACAATTCCTTCGATCACCATGAAATTGCTCTTCTCCCAGGAGAGCACAAGATTTACTTCGCAGCACCTCCGTAAGACTCGGTCTAGATAGTCCGGACATTGATCAAATGAATCCCCGTAGACCAAAAAATCGTCCATAAAGACCTCAAGAAAGCTGCCCACCATATCGGCAAAAACTGCAAGCATACACCTCTGAAATGTGGCTGGGGCGTTGCAAAGCCCGAACGGCATCCGTCTGAAGGCATATGTGCCAAAAGGACAGGTGAACGTGGTCTTCTCTTGGTCTTCAGGAGCAATAGCAACCTGATTATACCCCAAGTAGCCGTCCAAGAAACAGAAATATTCCTTCACGGCCAATCTCTCCAAGATCTGGTCGATGAAGGGTAGCGGAAAATGATCCTTCTTGGTGGCGAGATTGAGTCTTCTGTAGTCTACGCACACTCGCCAAGAAGTCGGTACTCTGGTTGCGATCTCCTCTCCTTTGTCATTTTTCACAATGGTGATTCCCGATTTCTTGGGTACAACATGCAGAGGGCTCACCCATTTGCTATCGGAGATTAGATAAATGAATCCCGCATCACACCATTTCTGGATTTCATTCATAACCACCTCCTGCAGATTCGGGTTTAATCTTCTTTGCAGTTCACGAGAGGGTCTGCAGTCTTCTTCCAGAAAGATGCGATGCGAACAGAGTGACAGATTGATCCCATGGAGATCGGAGGTTCGCCAGCCTATCGCCTTGTGGTTGCGTTCAAGAACCTCCATCAGACGAGATTCTTGAGCTTCGGTCAGATGTGCATTGATGATGACCGGGTACATGTTCGGTTCTCCCGCAAGGAAGGCATACTTCATATTGGAGGGCAAGGGTTTTAGCTCTGGTTGGGTCCGAGCTGCTTCAGTGGTGACCTCAGCTATTAATGCAGGTGGTGATTTGTTCAATTGTTCAGTGTCCACCATAATCTGCTCTGTTTCATCTCTCAGATCCTGACATAATTCCTCAATGATGTCATCTTCATCAGACAATGCTTCAAACCTCGGCTCTTGGTTCTGAAGGAAAATCACCCCCACGGCAGTATCTTGTAGCACATCAGCACATTCCTCATCTTGATTGATACAGGGAAATTCGACTGCAGTCTCCACTTCCTCCTCGGGATGGAGGAGTTCATGGAACTCATTATCATCCAGGAATAGGTTGGTATCTTGTACTTCTGCTAGAAAATCGCAGTCTTCATCATGCTCGATCACTCTTGCACATGAAGTAGATGTTTGCTCGGTTGGTGTTTCTTCGGACATGGTCTCAACTCGGATAATTTCATTGCCAGCTCCAAAAGTGATTTCTCCCGTCCCATAATTCACCACTGCGTTTGATATCCGCAGAAATGGTCTTCCAAGTATGATCGGGGTAAGGAGCAACGGAGCAGGGACATCCGTATCTAAGACCACAAAATCTACCGGGAATGACTTTCCCTGAACCGTGACGATCACGTCCTCCAACAGGCCCCTAGGCCGCCTGACTGACTTGTCTGCAAACTACAGAATCATCTTTGTAGGCTTGAGCGGTCCTAACTTGAACTCCATGAGGAGTGAGGCTGGCATCAGGTTGACAGATGACCCACTGTCGAGAAGTGTTCGCTCGAATTCCTGATCAAACATCTGGCAACGTACAAGAGGTGCTCCCATATCTGGCTTTTTATCCGGGAGGTTGCTGATGGTGTTAACTGTGGCCATTGTGAGGATGTGCTTTTCGGACTGGCCACCTTTACTTCTGGAATTGTGGGGGTTCGGCCTGCGCTTGGTCGTGCATGCCTCTTTCAATCCTTTCTTTACGGCGGGCATGTACTCAAGAGCTTTCATCAATGGCATATTCAGCACCAAGTTCTGAATGATTTCTATGATAGCAGGGTCAGACAAAGCACTTTTCAAATTTTTCATTTTTTTGTGTTTTTTCATTGCTTCAGGAAAAGGAATATTTACAAACTCTTCACCAATATCATTAAAAATAGTGTCCATATTGTTGTTTACAGGTAGATGACAAAAAGGAATGGATTCATCTACAATTTGCGGACCAAAAATGACAGGCTCGGCTTCAGGTGCTGGCGTTGGACTCGCTGCAGGTGTTGTGCTCCCCCTGTCAGGAGCTGGCTGTAAGGCAGGTGCAGGCGTCTCCAACGCTGGCTGATCTCCACCGAGGTTGCTGCTATCTTTTTGTGTTTTTCTGTTTTCTTTATTTTTTTGTGGTTTTATGGATGCTGGTGCTGATCCCAAAATACTGGTTGGCCCTGGTGTTGGCTGGACTGACGATTCCCCGTCAGATGCAATGTGCTTTCCCTTCGCCATCGCCGATGACTGGAGTGTCCTACCGCTCCTGAGAGTAACAACGTTAGATAAAAAACAATTAATTTCACCTGATTCGGGTTGGACACTGCCGGCTACCTGCTCCTTGCGTCGGAAATTGTTAGGGTTAGCTTCGACCTGGGATGGTATGGCGGTTTTTGCTGCCGTCAGGTCGTCGATCTTCTGGTTCATCTCAGCCATGTTCTTCATCAACTGCTCCAAACAGGCTAGGGCCGGATTGGCAGGTACAATCTCAAAGGATTCCCCCTGCTGGGGTCTAGAATGCTGGTATTGCGGCTGAGATTACGACTGGTATCCTTGTGAAAATTGTTGAGGAGGAGGGTTGGAGGGGTACTGCGAGTTGTGCTGGTTATATTGGGCAGCCGGCTGCTGGTGGTATCCCTGTCCTCGATATCCAGACTGCTGAGGACCATGTTGGTAATTCTGCCTCCAAGTGTTCCCGTGTGAGGGAGGCTGGTACTGGTACGGCTGCTGGAATGGTCTCCCCCCTGTTGTTGCTGATGGAAGGGCATGTTGCCCATGTTCTGACCCTGAGAGTGTCCCTGAGGACGGGTCAGCTGCGCTTCATTGTTCCAAACGCCATTGATCTCCTGGATCAGCGGCGGGGGTGGAGAGAACTGCTCGGAGTATGTGGGCTGGTGCTCTGGTTGGTATACAACCATCTGTGTCTGAGGCTGTTGTGGCTGCTCCGGAAACTGCACGTAGTACACGTGCTGGACAGGCTGGGGCTGCGGTGGAGTCGGCTGAGGGTTTTGCTGCACGGTAGGCTCCTTCTTCTCAGCGTTCGGCTCTGCAGAGGTAGACACAGCATTGCACATGTTTGCATTCAATGCTCGGACGAGCTGCTCCAGCTGCTGGTAAATCTGGTCGAGCTTCTCCAGACCTTGGGTCCTCTTTTCTATGACTGCCAGCTTTTCGAGGTCCTGCGACCTCTTCTCAATGATGTCCACTTTGGACAAGTGGCTCCCGATGATGCTCAAGTTGGAGCTCTCATCTTTGTCCTCGGTGTGAGAAGCCTTGTTAACTGGCTTGCTGATGGCGGTTGGTGACTTCATGTAGATTCTGGATGAGGATTGGGCTGCTTCTCCCTCAGCCATTTCTTCGAAGACATTCCATACAACGTCCTCGTCCTTGTTGAAATGCGAACCACCGCAAGCCGCATCTACGAGCTTTTGGCTCTCAAATGATAGCCCCCCGAAGAAATGTTGTACGAGACTGGTCTTTGGTATTTCATGGTGGGGGCACTTTTCCTGGAGATCTTTGAATCTCTCCCACGCTTCATGGATAGTCTCGTGGGGCTGCTGGCAGAAACTGGAGATCCGGGCGTGCATCTAATTTAATCTCCCAAGAGGATAGAATTTATGGAGGAAGGCAGATTTCAATTCCTCCCAGGTGGTGACGACCTTCCCCAGATGGTCGAACCAGTAAAGGGCTTTATCTTTAAGGCTGAAAGAGAACGCGGTCATCTTGATCACATCTAGGGGGACTCCGGGGTAGTGAGCAGTGGAACAGATGCGGCCAAACTTCTTGAGAAAAATATATGGTTCTTCAGTGGTGTTCCCATGAAAAGTAGGAAGCAATGACGAAACTGCGGCTTTAGCTCGAAGTGAGCATGCATCCGTGGAATTTGAATCCACTCAGTAATGCGCCCTGCGCCTGGGTTGTATGTCTCCTTGAGTGTGGGCTTGGGCTGCGGTGGATCTTCTTCTGCTGCTTCATATTCGGGTCCCACTGAAAACTCATCTCTTACTTCCTGGAAATTGGGATCGTAGTTCGGATCATCCTCCCGTCGGCCGTCTCTTGCATCGGCCCTCCTCCTCAGATCGTCCAGCATGTCCTGGAAGGCTATCTGGGCCAGGGCCTGATTGGTCAACTGCTGCTGAATGGCTTGAATGGAAGCCAGCAGTTGACTGTTGACCGCCCCCTGCGTAGTGTATTGTCCTTCTACTGCGTTATCTTCAGGTTCCTGCTGGGGCTGTGGTCCTTTTCTCCTTCCTCCTGCCATCTCTGTCTCTGCTTGGTTGGCTGGCTCGGGCTCTAAGTCTGCACATGGTAGAATGCCCCGATCAGTCTGAATTGCAGCACCAGATAGAGAGATGCGGTCTGTGTCATGGTCAACACAGAACTTCGTTAAGGATGGCGATGTGTAAGGAGTAAAATCAATGGCCATCAAAAACGGACAGAGTTCGGGACGAGAGTGGTCCTGGTTTATTGAAGAAGACAGGGAGTCTGGAGATCGGTTCACAGGGTTTGAACCGGGTTCTCGGGAATCGCCCTGAATTATTGGAGAGGGTGAGCGAATGGAGCTGATGTGGGTGCCGACAGAGCCTCGACTAAACTGTCCATTCGTCGCCATCTCGAAGATCAACTGGAAGATCGATGTGGATGAAAGATACGGGGGTCAACAAGAAATAAATGGAATGCAAAACAGTAGAAGGCTCACAATGAGCAAGGGTCAACTGGAGGGAAGACAAAATTTGCGCAAGGGCGCGATATTTTTGATCTTTGACCTAAATGCTACTAACAATCAAACACAAGACAAGGGAGTTCACCAACTCAACACATGAAGCCGTGAAGGTTCGGCTTTTATCTTTGTAGTTTTTATCTTGATTTCAGGGATTTATCTTTCAACGAGTCCTTAGAGCGCTACGCCTATAGGAGCGAGAGTACTGCCGGAAAAGTATTCCCGTACTTGTCCTCCTCCTGTGTAACCTGTAACTTGCGCTTTTTAAGGTCCTTGTAACCCTTCCTGGATCCCTACTCAGCCAAAGAAATAGAGAGGGGAATCCGATAGGCGAAACCAATACTTCGGACCTCGCTCGCAATGGAATCACCCGTGAGCGTGCAAGATCCTACTCGGACGCAGCCGGTGAGACAGACACCCCCGTGAAGGCGTGGCCTATGCTCGGTACTTCAGACAAGGTCGATGCTCACACAATAGTGAGTCACCAATGGCGACCAAGCCCTACTCGACTACGTACGATAGTAGCGCCAATACTTTGGAAATCCAGGCGATACACAAGGCAGCCACAAGTTGGGTTTTTTGGCTCTATTCCTTACGAAACGCTCACCTCACTTGGAAGGAGACCTTCCCATGCAACCTGAAAACAAGTGAGGGTGTTACTCTCCCCAATCAATGAGTCCAATTACCAATTTTATTTAGGTCAAAGTTTTGTTAACAGTCCCTCTTTTAATTTTTTTGTGTTATCGCTTCTTTTGAGTAGATACAAACAAGCGCCTAACGATTTTGTATTTTCTTTATCCTACTTTATCCAAAATCAGAGGGAGAACAGAGTCGGGAAAAGCCAATGCAAGTCGGCACCAAGATGGAAATCTCACCTTTGTGCCTATATGATGAATGCAAAGTGAGAAGACTTACAGTGAATCCCAGCTCTCTCCATGCGGGATGCAAAGCAGAAATTTATAAACCTAATCTATATGCCGGTATGCAACGCGGAAATCGTCCTAAGATAGGCAACTGCTAGCGTGAAGAACCACGAGTTAACTGCTAACTCCCAATCCTAGTGTCCGGTCTAGGCTCACTCCTCCTCTGCTCAACACATTTGAGTTAGGAGAAAGCGCTTGTGTGGAGTGAGCTCGCAGCGCGCGGATTGAGAGCCAATGATCAACTACTTAATTAATCTAAGTCCAAATACGAACTATAGGAGCATGCAGAAGTTATTAGGGTGTTTGGACCTAGGCTAATCGAATCAAGCAGGACCTAAATCTAAGAGCTCAATCCACAAAAGAAATAAAAAGAAAACAAAACCGGAAAATGACAGTCGATAAAACACGAGAAAGCCGCGGTGAGCCCCCGGGTGAACAGACACCCGGAAATTAGGTCCGAAGTGTTCAAGTGTCCAAGTCCTGTATTATTACAATTTAGACAAATCACTCTCTCACGAAAAATGAAAAGCAACTATCTCTCTCTCTCTAGCCCTCCTGCTCTCTCCTGCCGGCTAGGGTAGAATAGTCGGCTCCTCCTCCCAAGGCTGCACAGGATCCCCTAGGCGATCCTCCTCGGTCAACGGTCCCTCGCAAGGAAACAAAAGAGATGTCAGATAGTTCCAAATAAATGATGTACAAGAGACAAGTAATCGAAAATGGCTAAGTAAATAACAGACCCAAAAGGTACTCTACAAGCCGATGCTCCCCGGCAACGGCGCCATTTGAAAAGCAAGAAAACGAGAGCCGCTAAATAGTGGTCTGACAAATCAGACTCACTGTCGCTGATGCGACTACTCAAGCCTCCTCGATCTTCAACAATTAACCCACACAATCAATCAAAGAATGAATAGCAAGGATTAAAATTTATTATACACTACTAATGATGTACAATGGCAAGCAAGTAGGGGTCGAACTCATGAAGCAACGGTGTAGAGCATAGATAAAAATCCAATCCTAGGTCCAATACACAACTTAGCCAATCTAATCTTTTTTGGTGGGTTTTTAATTTTTATATTTTTTATTTATTTAATTTTTAATTTTGTTTTTTGATTTTTAATTTTCTGATTTTTATAATTTTATATTTATAATAATTTTTTTCTTTTTGAATATTGGAAAATAAGAACAAAGGAATAAAAGACAAGATAAACTATTTATAAAAATGCACAAAAATAACCAAAAATTCAGAAATTAAATGTTTTTGATATTTTTAGGATTTTTTACTGTTTTTGTGATTTTTGGGGATTTTTCAAGATGTTTTTGGTATTTTTAATTACTGAAATAAGAGAAAACAGTGACAAAGTTGCTGGCTGGGGGTAAAACTGGAATCAAAAATATCAAACAGCAACCAAAAATTTTCGAACTAAATTTAAAATAAATAGGATAAAATCTAGAACAAACATGAACTTAGTTTGTATTTTTTAGAGTTTTCTTTGATTTTATAGAATTTTTTGAAGTTTGGGAGTCTTCTCAAATTTTTAAGGTTTTTCTTTTGAGATTTTTAGTGGTTTTTGGACTGACACTAAAACATGATAAATTAGACACTAGGGAATTGTTTTGGAATTTTTCGAAGTGTTTTAATATTTTTTTGGCATTTTCTAAGCTAGACAGTAGAGAAAAAGCATGTTTTTGATTTTTATTAAATATAAAAATATACTAAAATTAAAAACTAAAAATATAGCGTGAAAATAGAAGCAACCAGGAGCTTAACCCTATTTTTTGAGAATTTTTCGTAATTTAATGAGGCATGAAATAAATAAACTAAGCACATAAAAATCCTAAGCCTGGCAGGGGTATAAATGTAATTATAAAAACATCCAGGGGCTCAGGTGCAAATTTCACCAAAAAGGCACGCTCAGCTCACGTGAAACACCATTCACAGGGGCATAATTGTAATTAATGAAAACCGGCTAGGCATACATGCAATATTTCCAAAAACATATTATATTTACCACACATAGGGATAAAATTGCAAATAACGAAAAGTTCAGGGCCAAATCTACAAAATACCCAAGAGTCACGCGCCCCAGTCACGTGAGGTGACGTGGCGTGGACTAAAGTGCAAATAGTGAAACTGTGAGGGCCTAAGTGCAAATATTACAAAACTTTTTAAACTTCAAAGGAAAGTTTTTAGACTAAAAAGTAAATACAAAAGGTCGTGGGTGAGAAATGCAAAATACCCACGGGCTCGATCGTGCGGCCGATGGCATCCCACTTATCCACGTGGCGCGCATCTGATGGTGCGTACCCCTTCGTCGCGGACGGCTGAGATTAGATCACTAAGGGTCGATCGGAAGGCTGGAGACACTCGATGAACGGACGGCGTGGATGGTGTCTGGAGGAGACCTCTGATCCAACGGCAGGGGGAGGTTCACGAAGAACACCTCCCCGGCGAGCATCGGGCGGCGATTGCGGCCGACACACGGCCGCTCCGGCCCCCGAATCAAGGGCAAAAGGATCCTGGGGCCCTTCCGCGTCAGATGGTGGCCTCCGGCAAGGCGGAGGCGGCGTGAAACGGCCGGACGAGGAAGGTGACCTGGGCGAAGACGTCTGGGCTCGATGAAGGTCGATGGAGCCTTCTCTGGGGCTCAGACCTGCAGGGTGAGTGCGCAAAAACCAGACGAACAAAATAGCGGGGTCTGATGGGTTAAATGAGGCGCTTGGTGGTGCGAGCGACGAGCTCCGGCGAGCGGCAGAGAGGGGAGCTCCGGTGGACTCGATCTGAGCGAGATCAAGGTGAATGAAGGGTGCTGCGTGATGAAGGAGTGAAGGGGAAGATAATGGAGGGGGTCTGAGGTCGAGTCGAGGTGTTGGGTGGCCGGAAATGATGGGCGGAGCTCAGCTCCGTCGTGGGTTCGATTGACGATTCACGACGATAGGATGAACGGCAAGCAAAACTGTTACTTAACTAACCTAATCTACGCTACAACTACAAGAAAACGAAGAGAAAAGAGAAGGGGACTCACCAGAGACGACGGGCGATGAAGCACGACGGAGCTCCGGCGAGGGTCGAATCACTTCGATTCTACACCAAATGCCTCGAACCCAGGCTCGATTCGACGCCTGCTGTCACCAGGAGCACAAAAGACACGTGGTTTGAGGGTGAAAATGGCGGAAGAAGGATTAGGTTCGAATCGAAGTTGGGGGAGCTCTTTTGAAGGGTTGACGGACGGCGAGAAGAACGAGGGTCAAACGCCTCGATTAGTGGTCCTCAGCCCAAGAAATCACTTGGGCGTGATTCACCACTAATCGAGGAGCAAAAACTCTGAAGGAGTCGACACGATTTGGTGCAAGGTGGAGCCTAGAAAATGGCGAGAAGATGGGACAAAAAATTCATCTGACAAGCCTGGAAGAGGAGGTCAGACAGTTGACCGAGGTCAACTGTCAGACCATCCTGGTTGGTCCACGTGGACCAACCAGGAAAAATCTTCAAGAAATTATTTCAAAAATCGAAATAAAATAGTAAATGGATGAATTTCAATTTGGTTAAAAAATAAAAATTGTTTATTAATTTATGAAGTATTTTATTATGAATTTTATTTATTTTTATGAGGCCTATTTTTACAAGTTTACTTTTTACCCCTTTATAGGTATAATACCTATATACTTTATTACTTTATTTTTCTTTTGTGTATTTTAATTCTATTATTTTTATTTATTAATTTCTAAAATTATAACATACTTTTATATACACAAATATATTTTTATTTTATTTCTCTGATATGTTTTGTGTATTTAATAAAATAGAAGTATATTTAATATAGGTATAAGTACAGGTGTAATACCTATGTATCAAATATGTATATATTTTATTTTGAGTTTTATTTACATTTTTCTTCTGATTTTAATATTCACAATTATTATAAGTAATATTTTCAAAAATATAGAAATATAAAAAATGAACAAATAATGAATAAAG
Source organism: Ottelia alismoides (assembly GCA_037367405.1). Lineage (NCBI taxonomy): Eukaryota > Viridiplantae > Streptophyta > Magnoliopsida > Alismatales > Hydrocharitaceae > Ottelia > Ottelia alismoides. The sequence goes on along the minus strand of JAZKJV010000175.1, from coordinate 652,340 downwards.
AATAAATTGAGTATTTTATTCAGTACAGGTATACAATAGGTGTCCCAAAACTCAAATTTCAAACCGTAGCTCCGCCAAATGCGAAACCACCACCATTAATTAGATTATTTTATTCTATATACAATTAAAGGTGAGTATGCTGCATTTGGAGTTGTCAGTTGTGAGATACGGGTCTGGGAAGTTGGGATTCTGAATTCTTATTCAGACCATAACTTTTTATCTGTACAATATTTTTCTGTAAAATTAATTTTGTATTTTTCTTTATTAAATTATCTACAACTTTCATGTACAAAGTTTCTTTATTTGATGCACAAAAAGTGGAACCAAAAATGGGTCCCAAAATGAATAAAGAATGAATGAAAACTATAGGTATTTTGTCTGTATTTCTGACCTTATCTCCCCCTACTTTATTCCTTGTCGACCTATTCATCAAGATGCCTAGGTCTCGGGGTTTCGGGTCATAAAATATTTACAATATTTTATTCTTTTTCTTTTCTTTATTTATTCTATAATTTTGGCTTTAATTACAGGACTTTATACACTATTTAAATGCACATTCATGAATGCTAAGATGCTCTATTTAAGGGTATTTACAGGCATTTGCTAGGGTTTTTGGTGCCAAAATGATAGAATAAAGATGATGAAATGCGGATTCATCACCTAGCTATATTCTAAATAGCCTATGATTGTCACATGAGTAAGGGTTTAAATGATTAGCCCATTAATGGCTCTTTGGGCTAGTGGGAGATTGTTGGACATGCGAGCCCACGGCAAGCCATTATGCAATAAATGTTATTGCAAATATCATTCCCTGATTTGAAATGAAGAATAAATAATTTGCATAATAGGTCCTTTACTACAATTAGGGTTATGTACCATTACCATCTTAATAATCATACAGCTGTTGATTCAATAATTGAATCATAGAGGCTGGTGCTTGGATGAATATCTGAAGGATTAGATTGAGGACTCATCAAGCACCGTCAAATGATTGCTAAGAGATAATCTCCAGCCTTAGTAGGAGATGGCAATCCTTTCTCACATAGGCTGATATCTGACCGACCTCTTGATGCAGGTCCTCTGCATAGGAATAGAGATTCGGAGGTGTTAGATTAGTTAGGTCAAAGAGTTGACTTGACAAGATCGAGATAACCAAAGTCCTATGTCGTATACTGTCATGATACATGCACGCATCCTCTGACCGGAGACAGATGTGTTACTATATGTCTGAGTATGTACATTTGGCAGACAAATAGGTTGATGACCTAACTAAGGTCTATACACCGATGCGCTGGTGTGCATATAAGGGCATATGAGTAATACGATCTCTCAAAGGTATCAGACAGGTTCATTTACTGAACCGGATGACATGAGCTCACTCATGAGATATTGGGAAGAATCAAATTCCGTGCGTACGGTCATCTCGCTTTGGAAGCTTGACTGAATTTGTAGTTTTGATATATACTTTTGGAAAGTATATGATCAAGACCTAGGTAGGATATATGCTTTTGGAAAGTATATGATCGATACCAACTCCCAATGATCAAATGAGAAACTTATCGATAAAACCCTGAAGTAGACAGTTTCAGGTTTATTTTGAGTCTTCCAGTATGCAGGATGTACAGGTATTGGGAATACCTGAGGGTGATGTGATCATAAACGATTGTATAACCTTGACGCTTCCATTCCTAGGGAGTGATGAAACGGGTCTGGATTTTAGTGACTCCTCTCAGTAGAGAAGTAATCTGATCTTGGTCTAAATGTTGGACATTGATCTGAATGTGATTCAGATGCAACGAGAAGATTAGATTTACGATCTTGATTTAATCAAGCATCTATGGGAGGCCTGAGATCTGGATTTGAGATGTGATCTCAATATCCAAGTCACTATACATGGAACAATACAATCACCCTGTCCTTATCTCGAAGTATCCGCATAGAAAGCGCATTATCCTTGAAAGAGTTCATGGATAATTTCATTATTGATATATGTATCCAAGCATCGAGAAAAATTGATAATTAAATCTGATTTAATTATTATGGATAATATGAATTTGATTCATATTATAAGGAGAGTTATATGAGATAATTAAATGTGATTTAATTAATAAAGATATAAATAATATGAATGTGATTCATGTTATTTGGGCACATGAGAAAAGGAGATCCAATATGATTAAATGTGATTTAATTATCATGGATATGAATAATGTCGATAGCACTATCCATATTAATCATATATATATATTATAAATGTGATTTATAATATATTAGAGAGAGCATATTGTGATTTATATTTTTTGATTAATTGTTAATGTGAATTGGATTTACATTGAACAATTAATAGAAAATACAATTACATTTAGTTTTGAGTTGTGAATGAGATTCACATAATTTCGATGGCATGGTTGATATTTTCCATAAGATAATTTGGAATTATTTTTTGGTGAAAATATTATCAACAAGAGATCATGATATAATCATGAGATAATGAGATCTCATGAGATAATGAGATCTCACAAAATATTGAGATCTCATGAGATGATGGTAGCCATCCCCTTATTTTAGGGAATTGGTTTAGTCTTCTCATTATCCTATCTCTAGTCAAAAGTGATTTAATTTGAGATTAATTATATTGATTTATCAATGATAATTAATTTGAATTAAATCACTTGTTGTTGTGTTTTTACCAACAACAATCCTAGCTGTTGAAAGGGACACAATCAATCTCATCTGTTGATTGTGTGTTGTCCATGGATTGGGATCCATGGACTCCTAAAACCCTATGTAAGAAGAGGCAACCCTTGCTCTTCTTGACACTCGACATAGATGAATGCTCTCTCTATCTTTCTCTCTACATGCTCATTCTCTCTATCTCTCATGTGGCCGTCCACCATGGATGCCCTAGAGAGATCCTCCATCGTCGCAGCGTCACCGTTATGTTGCCCGATCGTCTGCTCGTGGATCTCCATCTACTTCAGCGTGCCTTGCTCGTGAAGACAAAAACATCATATCTCGTTTGTCGAGATCAGGAGATCTGTGGCTTGGATCATCAACATGGATTGCGAGAAGCATGCGTCTCATCCATGCGCTCCAAGCGTCTCCTCCGTCGGATCGGACTTGAGACAGGAGGTCTCTTTGTTTAGAGACTCGATCGCAACCACGTTTCAAGAGGTAATCCTATTACTTGTTTGTGGTTTAGATGAAACGATCCGAGAAGTGTTCTTGGATCATGTGGTTTCGTCACATAGAACATTTTAATTTCTGCTGCATCGAGCAACTAGTGTGACTAGTCGCTCCCGATCGCATTCGATGTGATCATCACGCTTCCGTGATGTGCTTGAGGATTTTCCCCGTATCCTTCAGATGCTTGCCCTTAGTTGTTTAGAGGGTCGAGGAATGCATTGACTGAGAGCTTGAGGAATAAGGCATCGTTCATTCTTCAAGCAAGACTCATATCCTACTTCAAGAAGAATCCATTGTTGCCGTATTCTTTCTTTGTTTGTCGATTGATTCATAAAGAAAGCAAGTCTTACATAAGGTAGTTCTCATCGCTATGTCCCCTAAAACACTCATGGGGGGAGGAGGGGTTGGTGAAGGGTGAAGGGAAATGTCTTATTAAATATTTAAAAGAATATGAAATTATAAAAAGGTAGGCTCGTTTTATAGAGGTTAGGTGGTTGAGTCAAAGTAGAGGAGACTAAGTCATCGATCAGTCTCTCTTTTCGAGCTACACTGTCGCATTAATTAGGGGGAATCGAGGGTAGGTGTCATGGTCTTTTCTTTGATTTTTTGTCTGTCTCCAATGAGATTTCCGGCTAGAGTACATTCACATATTATATAAATGTATGTGTTTGTGAATGAGAGAGGGTATATGTGTGTGTATTAATATGTAAAAATACATGTGTTTGTGCATGTATACTGTTGTGTGAGTACACTTGTGCATATGTGAAGAATCACATTTTTGCCCTGGTTAATTGAGTGCAATTAACGTTAAATTATTCGTTGCAGTCAGGAAAATTCATATAAATCAAAAACCACAAATTTAATTATCTGTCCAATTAAAGTGAGCGGTCAAATTTTTTTACTTAGGCAAGCCCAAGGTCAAACTCAGGAGGCCACTATCTCCTTAGGTCGGTTTACAAACGATCTAGAATTTAGGTTTTCAAAGAGGTATTTTTTTGGTATTTTTAAATGCAATGAATAAGCGACATGCAATTTCGATGAAATTCAGGGACTAAAATACAATTCTTATTCAAACAATGTCCACTAATTATGAAACTTGGCCAGAATGTGAAATATGATAAAATTAGGTTACTGTAATTTTTTGGAATTTTTGGATGCACTATGAATTAATTATGCATTAAATGACGCAAACTAGGTGCTTTTGAGTCAATTAATTTTAATAAAAACCAAACATTAATATTTTCTAAAAATCTATTTATCTATGATAGGTCTATGTGAGAGTTATCCATAACAATTTTTTATTCCTAAAAAACTAAATAAGGAAATAATTAAAAATCAATTACTAAATTCACCATTTCATTTATTGTGACCTCGATATGCATGCAAATGAGATGAAATTTTGGCACAATGTAGAACAACCTATGATCTACCTACTATATTTTTTTTGTAATTTTTAGAGAAACAATTAATTTAATATTAATTAAAGATCACACAAAAGGTAATATTGATTTTTTTCACCTAAATAATTATATTAAATTAACAATGTCTCATAAAAATCAAACAAATATCCACAATGTTAAGCATGAGCTGTTCTACAATGTGCAATTTTTAGAATTAAAAAAAGATGCTAAATGAAGGTTCAAAATGATGCCTAAAGGCATGGGCCTAAATGCAATATCACATAAATAAATTGAATAAATAAACATGCACATGGACTGAGATGTAGTTAACTATACCTGTAAGGGTATTTATGCAAATTTCCCAGGCGGTCACGTGCGCCTCACGTGCCTCCTAGAAGTCTAGACTTTTGTGCAAATGCTTGGAAACGGAGGGGGCGATCTGCAAATGACCCTTCCCTTACATGTCACGCATGTGAGGAGGGGATGAGGATGAGGAAGCGTGGTCATGTGAGCACGCAGACCGAGGGTAGGCGAAGTTCTCGATGGTGCAGGAGTGCGAGCCTGATGGCAGAGTGGTGGACAGTGGTGCACCAGCATTGGAGCGCTAGAGATGTTAGAAGTGTGGACAACGGGGTGCAGTGGTGGGGTTGTAATGATACACACACAGGGGGAGGTGTTGTGGCTGAAGCGATGCAAACGTCGGTGCGTGGTGGCAGGGTTGCGAACGTGTGTTGTCTACGACTGGAGGTGCACTCAGCTTGTGGCGGGTTGTAGGCTACCGTCGATGAAGATGGGGGGGCAGTCGCTTGGGGTGTAAAAGAGAATTTGAGGAAGACGATGGCACGCGTGGAGGTGCAGGAGCTGCTCACAATATTTGGTGCTCCTAAGCTAGTTCTTTGGAGTATTTAGTGGGTTGAGGTCGCTCCGACGGTTGACACACGTCCAAGGGTCATCGGGGCGGAGGGCCAAGGTGGAGGGCGAAGAAGCGGACCATGATGATGGTGAGGGTGGTACATCTATGGCAGAGGTTGTAGCGAAATAGAGATGAACGACCCCCGGAGGCAGCAATGTCCTAGAGCTTGACCTGTTCTTGTAACTGGAGCAACTGCGAGCTACTCTCTCCTTTAAAGCAATGAAGGTGTAGTGGTATCTGATGTGCTTCTCTTTCTCTGTTACAAGAAGGAGGTGGACGATGGTGTGATGCATGAATGGATGGCGAGTGGTGAAGGCGCATAAGAAAAGGACGCACATAGGAAGAAGATGCAATGTAGGAAAAGTAGAGGAAGAAGCAAGGAAAAAGGATGAAGAAGAGAAAAGACAAAGAAATGAGGATTAGGAAGAAGAAGGGAAATGGGATTACCTGAAGACATGGTTCACCTGGAGAACGTCATGCTCGAGGAGCAGGGCATGGTTGTCGCAGGCATAGAGCTGAGGTGATGAAGCTCTGAGGGTGGGCTAAGGTTGGTGGATTCTTCAGCAATGAAGCCTCAAGATTCGGATCTTGCCTAGATGCAGGGCTCGTCTTCGCCTCTCAGTGGTGTTGCCTTTGTACAGTCACCTTGAAGGTTTCGAGGGCTGGAGCTTGCTCCTTTGGATGGCGGATTATGTGCAACAGGTGTCCAGAGAGGTCTATATAGGAGAGGAGGGTTAGGTCGGTGAGAGGATAGGGGGCCGACGGGTGCGGAGGTTGGTGAGGTTAACGGCCTGTGAGCGATAAGGGCGGAGGATGGCTGAATGGCGACATGGAACCAGAAGCGCGGAGATTGCGAAGGTGGGTAGCGGGGGGAGGATGAAGAGTCCTCACATGCGGGCACGTGCGGAGGAGGAAAAATGAAGTCACGTGCTAGGCACGCGATTGGAAGAAGAAAAGGGGGGTCACGAGCTTAGCACGTGGAGAGAGAGGTGGGGTGACACATGGCTTCCTTAGGAGGCACCACATGCCGCTCCAAAAAAATCAAAAATAAATATAATAAAAAATAAAAAAGAAATAAAAGGAGACCTCGGATCAAGAGAAAAAGAGGTCATCTGTGCAAAATGATATTTTTAGTGGTACCCAATGTACATAGAATACCGGTGTTTTGGGGTTTTGTATTTTTTATGATTTTTAATTACGATAAAAATCGAGAAAAATACGATAAAATAAAGGACATATATTTACATATTACTCTATTTTTTGGATTTTTAATAAATAGGAAAATAAAGTGAAATGGGAAAGGGGAGACATTTGTATAGACTCACAACAGGCACTCGGACTCGGTCAATTTCTTTTATTTCTGTCTTATTTTGGATTTGGATTCTTGTGAATTTTAGTAAAACTTTCATCAAAGAATATAAATGAAAAAAAAAATAAAAAGAGTTAAGTATGTACATAAATATTTGGTAAAAAATCGCTAAAATACACAATGCAGAAAAGAGGCCCAAAATCCAACTTTCGCATATGAGCTCCGATTTTTATGAAATTGGTCTTATTTTTAAGGTCTTTGAATGTATATTACTTTAAAGGTGAGTAAAACAAATTCGAACATTGTATGAGGAAGATATGCACATTTTAGTCTGCCTATTCTGAAATTAGATTTTTGTCTTACAAGCCAATTATTTGAATTAGTAACTTTTTTGTAATTTTCCTTTAATCTTTTTATGAAGTTGGTTTTATGTCTATTGGAGTTAACATGATTATTAAAAATACATGAAGTTAGGTGAAAATGTGAAGATGATTATGAATGCAATTATGAGTGCTAAAATGCAGATATTAATTCGAAGTGCATGAATGATAAAAATGAAGAATAAATGACGGAATGCAACTAATTACTCAGGAATGATGCTCTATTTTCAACTTTTAGAGTGATTAATCACAGATTCATCAACCCCCCATGCTTAAACCTTGCTCGTACCGAGCAATGAAATGCAAAAGTGAAATGATTTTGGGTTTCTGATAAACAGTGGAGAATGGAGGGTCTCACAGTCTCACAAGGCGAGACCGCTGTCGATGAGTTGATCACTCAACCTTCCCGGTTAGTCTACAATTAACCCACAATATACATAATTCAATTAGTGGCAAAAATATGGATTTAGGATTTATTTTCTCTACCGTAAAATGCATAACAAGCAAGCATGTAGAGGTCTAACCACAAAGAGTAATACATGTAGCCTATGGTTATTCATGAACAATCCAATCACTCATTTATATAGATTTTTTGTGGGTTTTTAATAAATTTTATTAATAATAATTTTTTTTATTTTTTTCATTTTTATTTTTTGATTTATATTTTTATATTTTGATTTCTAATTTTATGATTTTGTATTTTCTTTTTATATTTTATATTCTTTTTTATATTTTCTTTTTCTTTTAATATGTATAATAAGCTATATGAGATATATATACCAAATATAGCAATATATTGATAAATAGTAATATATGTAGATAAAAAAAATAAAATGTTTTTGAGTTTTTCATATTTTCTAATTTTTTATTATTTTCCTAGAATTTTTGACAATTTTTTATATATTTTTGAAGATAAAAATATCCTAAATAAGGGATTAAATATATAAACGAAATTGATTTGGATTTTATAAAAAATAAATAAATCCCAAATTGATCTAAATTAATTCTAATATACAAATATTCATATAAAGAAAAATATAAAATAGAAAAAATGTTTTTGGATTTTTTAAGAATTTTTAAGATTTTTATAAAGGATTTTGGGGTTTTATATTTTTAGAGTTTTTATTTTTCCATTTTTAGTAATTTTTGATCAGTAAATAAAATATGGTAAAATACACTAAATATATATTTTTTGAATTTTTAGAGATGTTTTTATTTTCTTGGTATTTTCTAAGTTAAACAGGGAATAAGAAGGCTTCATTCTATTATTTAATAAATCATTAAAATATCTAAAAATGCCAAGTAAATACGTGGCTTGAAAGTATAAGGCACATGTATTTTCCCCTATTTTTGTGGATATTCATGATCTCAAGAGGTATTTTTAATAAATAGATAAAATGTCATAAAATATATATCCTGATAGGGGCATTTTTGTAAATAAAATATAAAACAGGGGCCTTAGTGCAAAAGTGCCAAAATATACAATGTTAATTCCATTTTATTAAACTTTTTCCTAAATACAAAAATGCTAGGGCTAGCCATGCAATTTGCCCATCACATAGGACTACACGTGATTGAGCGTGGGAAGGACCAAAATCAAAATGTAAATATCAGAAAGTCCAGGGGCCTTTCAGTAATATTTACAAAATATACATCATTCATTTCAATATTTTGGATTAAATATAAATACAAAAACTCGCAGGGATATCCCTGCAATTTTCCCAACTCACGAGGGATAACACGTGAGCTGAGCTGGACTGGACCCAAATGTAATTTAAAGAAATACATGGTCCTATTTGCAAAATGTCCAAATTATTTATAACGTTAACTTTTATTTATAGTACTAAATAATAAATAGGGGCAATAATATGCAATTTACCCCATAAGTGGCTGGATCGAGTGGCTGAGGTGCTTCCACTTGACACGCGGTGCTCATCCAACGGAGGATACTGATTCGCGGATCGACATATGAGATTAGATCACCTTGAGCGATTGGACGATGATGGCTTGACGCGATCTGACAGCTGAGATCACAATTGGGGATGGCTGCTCCTTACAAAGAACAGAGAAGAACTCATCTTCCCCGAAATTCGTTCATCGATTCCTCCCTTCACCGTCACTATTCTTCAATCGTTATTGGCTCTGCACGACCGGAGAGGACGTCCGCAACCGTTAGTGGTCTAAAGAGGCTCCAGAACTCCACGGGGAGGTCTGACAAGCTCCGGGAAGATTGAACCTCCAGGTACCTATAAGCCGACTCTTTTCGAGCCCAGGAGGGCTCCGTTGTCCACGCAACCTGCACAGAAAGAAAAGACTGCTCGAGGGGATGCCCCTCGACTGCATTTTGAAGCTGGGCACGTAAGAACGGAGGGGGTCAGAAGAGCTCCGGTGATAGGTGAAAGAAGAGCTCCGCTTCGCTGGTTGATGCCCGATCAGGGGCTCTTGATGAATGGACTAGGGGGAGAAAGCGCAAAGGGAGGTAATGGTCGAGAAATGGTGGACAGAGGAGGTGATGATCGTCGTGAGATCCGGTCGGAGCTCGGGGGCTCCAACGAAGGATTACTAGCTATTCTAAGCTACACACTGATGATAACACTAAAATAAATACTAAAATCGAACTATTGGAACGAAACCTACTTAAAACAACATAAATGGAACAACTCTTATACATTCTCAAGCTCTGCTCGAATCGAGGAGTGTTTGACCATGGAAAGAAGCCAGCGTGATTGGGGATGGATTGCAGAAGGTCTTTAGTGAAGGAAGCGAGAAGAGAAGATCAACAGATTAGAAGAGGAAATTCGGAGAAGACGTGGTGATTGACGTCTGACACGCGGGGCGACTAGAGGCAGGGAACTTGACCTAGGTCAACAAGCAGCGTGCCCTGATTGGGCCACATCAGCCGTTAGAACACAAATTAGGCTGACTAATTATGGATTTATTAATTAAACCTAATAAATGATTTTATTAATTTTCGATTATAAAATAAAAAATGCTTATTAATTAATGTAGGAAAAAAATAGTATTTTATTATGATTTTTATTTATTTTTGTGTATTTTATTAGTAGTTAATTTTTAATAGTGTATTTATAGGTATATTTGCCTATATTTTATACAATTTTATTTTTATTTTTTATATTTTATTTTATTATTTTATTCTTTTGTTTTATATATTTATATATTATTTTTAGGAGTATAAATATATTTGTTTTATATTTTTATGATATCATTTGTACACTTAAATAAATAGATATGTATATTTGATAGTATATTTATAGGTATTTTACCTATGTTTTATATACATCGTTTTATTTTAATGAATTTTAATGGGTTTTATTTTGGATTTGTATTTTTGATTGAATATTAATAATATTTAAAATATTACAAAAATATAAAGAATAAAGAATAAAAGAATGAAATCCACCTTTATTAGATATCTTTCAAATAAGACATGGTCCTTCGATCCGTAAGGAAGGCCATCAATCTCAAGCATTCATAATTAATAATATGGTAGGTATTATTGGCATGTTAATTTTATTTATAAATTAAGCAAAAAACTATTTTGGTATTTATACATTATCTAAATATAGTATGTAATTAACATCACATTAATGAGGGCTAGGATTGATCCCTCCAAAATAGGGATTTTCATTGAAATTAAAGGGGGCACCGCCCTTTCCTCTCCAAGCCAAAGAGGAGGAGGCGGAGACGATGTGCGGATGGGTGAGCAGCGGATGCACGAGCGGTCGATGGTCGTCGAGCGGGTGAAGGTGCTCCTTATTGCAGGGATCAGCGATCGTCGAGGTTGGCGGAGGGAAAGATCTAACGACCCGTGCAAGAATATCAGGAGCACGACTGGCTTCTATGGCGAAAAAACGGTGGTCGACGGTGAAGCTTCTTCGACAACGCAGCCCACGCAAGGGTTGGATGGCTTGCACGTAGTGCGATGGCGAGGAGGCGAAGGCACCACCGATACTTCACGTGGGGGCGACAACAGGGTGTCGGTTGCTCGCGGGCAGTTGAGGAGGCGATCGGTGGATCTGGAGGAGCTCCAAGCGGGCGTCAGACGTGGACAGTGGTGACAAGTGTTCCTTGCACATTGATGCGATGGGGCAACGATGACGACTGGCAGAGGGGCTCCAATTGTATGATACACATATTTCATGTGTATTATACATTTTTTATATTTACTCGATGAAGAACAATTCCTAGTTTGATACAATATTTATGTGTACTATACAATATTTGTCTGTATTATACAATTTTGATATGTATTATACAAATTTGTTATGCATTTTTACGAATCAGATGGTTGCGAATGAAAATTATATTTTTTTATAGATCTTGTATATATTGATGTGCATTACACATTTTTTATGTGCATTATACATTTTAGATGTGTTTTATACAAATTTAGTTTGTATATTTGCATCAATTAAGCATGAATGACTACCACATTCTTTACAAAAAATATACGAATTTTATTATACAAAGAATCATACAATCGTTAGAAAGAACCACACATTAATTACTAATATGAATTGTATTTTACAAAGAACCATGCAAAATTTACAAATAACGGATGACTTTTTGAATGAACAACGGTTTCTACAAAAAACATGCAGTCATTACAAAAGGAACCTTAAATTCTACAAAAGTATGCATGAGGATACAAAAATATGACCCAGATAATATCGTCCAGTAAAAAATTGGATATTTTCTAAATATGGTATTGCGAAACATACCAAAAATAAATGTATCTAAATTTAGTATTTCGGAATATTAATTAGCATGAATAATTAATGCAAAAATTGATGACGGAAATGCCCTTTTGGGCATCAAAATTGAAGATGCCGTTGGATTTGAATCCGATGGCTCAGATCGTTGGCCTTCCTCGGGATGGAAGGACCACGTCTCATTTGAAAGGCCCCCCACCTTTATTTATATACAAATATTAAAATAGGTATTCTGTCTATGTATTTTAAAAAATTATTTTATTTTATATTTTCCTTTTAGTTTTATTTTGGTTTTTATATGTACATGTGCTATAAATAATAATTACAAAATTATAAAAACATAAATTTGTAAAAATGATGAGAAACGAATAAATTGAATATTTAAATTTGGTCTATTATACAATAAGGGTCAAAAACCTAACTTTCACACAATAACTCAAAAAAATATAAAACCACCACCATTAAATATCTCATGAAAAGTTATATACAATTAGAAGTGATTTTTATATGTTTTGAGTTTTTATTTGAAAGATATGGGTCTGAGAAGTTGGGTTTCTGGATTTTTATTTTGTGTATAAAATGAACAGTGTGTATTTTTTTGTACAAACTCAATTTTGCATTTTTATTTACATTAATATCTACAACTTTCATGTACAAAGTTTCTTCATTTGATGAACAAATAATAGACAATAAAATAGATGTCAAAAATACATAAATAATGAATAAAAGAATTGGGTTTTTATTCTATTTTTGGCCCTTATCTCCCACTACTTTATTCCTTATCGACCAACTCAATTCTTGACTTGACCTCGATGTTAAGGGTCATAAAATATTTTTAATATTTTATTCTTTTTCTTTTCTTCTATTTATTCTAATTTTGGCATTAAAAACCATGTTTTATATACAAATAATACAATAAATAATGAATGCTATTATGTATAAATTAATGCTATTTACATGCAGTAGCTAGAGTTTTTAATGCCAAAATGATAGAATAAAGGTGATGAAATGGAGATTCATCACCCCCCTATACTTGCCTTTGCTAGTCCCTAGCAAACACTTATACAATAAGTTTGAAAAGAATAAAGAAGAAAAGAAAAAGAAAGAATAAATGAAATTGATTTCAATAATTAAACTTGTATTTACAAAATCAAAGTTTAGAGCTCAGGTGAGACCTTGATGTAAAAGTGTGTGTGGAACCTGGTCTGGAACCAAATTTAAAACACAACAACCTTCGAGAGTCACAGAACTCAGTTCAAGCCACCTCAATAGCCAGGTCAGAACTAGCCTACATCATATGCAAACCATTATGACTATGAAGCTGACTTGTACAATGTAAGTGGTAGTGGCTCTCCCCAACTGAAATGACAAAGGAACTGACTTCTCCAGAATGACAACCTAATGATTCCCCAATCCAGCACTCTGTCCTCGAGGAGCAGGATATTCCCTTCTAAGTTCAAGTGGCATCCAACTCAAGAGGAGGACGTGAAGAAAAGAATGTACGGTAGCCAACGTAGCTACCTATCATGGGATGCATGACCAGTGTAGTCAAGTCATCCAGCTGCAGGCTCACATGGTATAACTTTGATGCTCAAGCTTGCTTATTTTCTATACAACATATATACATAATCCGATAGGTATTTTATTTTTATCTGCTAGCTTGTCCACTTTTGGAGTTTTTTTTGAAATACTATATACATCAACATTTACATAAGGAGTTTTCCCTCTTGAGCCAGAAGACTATATTTCTTTGGAAGCTTTATTGCAACCCACACTCTCCTGTCTTTAGACTTCTTGGTAACTGGACTTGGTTGGGGTGCACTTCCCTCCCTAGACGAGGGAGAATGTTCCACCCGTGTGCCTCTCAGACCGGTAAATCCAACCCCCCCACCATTCCAACTGAGTTGAGCCAATGTGAAAAGTGCGGGTGTTCAAGTTAGGTCACAGTCGACAAGAGTCATGCGTGCGTCTTGAAAAGTTCTAGTTAGTTAGTTGAGGTGACTTGACCCCATCCTTGAGTCTCAAAGAATTAAGTCCTAATGGACCTGAAGTACCTTAAACCTAGTCCCCATAAGGTTCCAGTGCAGTTAGGTGCGGTAAGCTCCAAGCAAGCTCCAATCTTCGACTTTATTAGACTAGTTCAATCATCAAGCTCAATTCGGAAAAATGTTATGAAAATGCTATGCACAATGCATCAAGAATGATATAATTTTTCAAAAAGAATTTGAAAATGAAAAGAATTTTTACACAAAGAATTTTGCAAAAAGAATTTTTCTTGGCACAAGAAATATAAAATATGCACAACTATTTACATGGCGTGCCATTTTTTATTTATTTACAAGAGTTAAGAATTTAAAGAATTTACAGGTTCACAAAAGTTATTTTATAGGTATTTATGCATAATTGGTAAAGAATTTTTTTATTTATATATACATTTTATTCCTATTTAATGATGCATTTATTCCTCAAATTTATTTTAAAACAATTTTGAAAACTATAGTACACAATAATTTTTGCAAATATTTACAAACATTTGAAAGCCATTTTGTAAAGATTTTCCGCATCATATATATATATATGTGTGTGTGTGTGTGTGTGTGTCTTTTTTCATTATATCTTTACTACCATTTTCAAAATCATTTACAAATAGGTTTTCAAAGCTTTTATTTCACGCAAATAAAAGGATTTTTGCAAATCAAAACATTTTTACAAAGGTTGAAAATATTTCACAAAACGTTTTCCAAACGGGTCACATCATTTTTCAAGTCATTTTGCAAAAATATTTTTAACCTAATTTACTAATCAGTATATACAAAAAGGATGTGTACATACAAAATATTTTTGGTATTTTTAGTTTTGCAGATGTTTTTGTGATTTTTGAAAATAGGTACATATCTTTACACTAGGATATATCTTATATTTATACAAGAGCTTTGGTTCTTAAAGGATTTACAATGGATGATTTATCACTTTTATACATTTATAAATTTTTGAGTATGATGCGTATACTTCTCAAACTTATTTGAAAATCATTTTGCAATCCAACGTAATTTTCAAAAACGATTTTTACAAGCATTTACACATATTTGAAAATCATTTTGCAAAGGTTTTTCATGTAGTATATATAGGTTTTTCAAAACATTTTTACAACCATTTTTCCAACCATTTGCAAATCATTTTTTTCCAACCATTTGCAAATCATTTTTCAAACATTTTTGTTTCACGCAAAGAAAGTAAATTTTTACAAACAAAAATATCTACAAAAATTGAACACATTTTACAAAATATTTTCCAGATAGTTTTCAATAGATTTTTCAAATAGATTTTCAAACGATTTATCAAACATTTTGCAAAAGTATTTTTGCCTGACTTATTAATCAGTATGTACAAAGGATGTTTGAGGAGCTATAACCATCTTTTTATTATAACATTGTAATGAATTTGACAATATTTTAGCCAAAAGTATTATACAAAAGTACGAGTTATGGCTTAAAGTATATACATAGTATATACAACCCCCCTATACTGAGCTTGAGCTATGTCCTCATAGATCAAGGAGAAAAAGAAAAGTCATAACTCGGACTGAGTATAGAAGAGTCTAAGAAATAAAGAAATGAGGGTATGGATAAACGAGGTGATGAATAAATGAATGGGAAGTTGACTGTCTCCCATATACTTAGGATCAAATAATCCTAAGTATAGTAGACTATACACAATGCAGGGAGGGTCAAGGGTGAGGATGAATAGATCGTACTCATACCGTCTCCCCCCTATACTTAGGGTAAGAGATCCCTAAGTATAGGCGAGAAGAGGAGACAATGGAGAGGATCAAACAATGACAGTAATCGGGGTGTACATCCCCCTATACTTAAGGCAAGGTGGGCCCTAGGTATAGAAGATTGACAAAAAGGGGTGATACCCCTTATACACATTTTTTTGAGAATGAAAGCAGAAAGAAGAAAAGATAAAAGATCAAAAAAAAGTTTTTGAGGAACATTATCTGAATCTTTTGATGCTGCCAGTGCTGTGGATGTATCAAATGAGTGCAGTACTTAGATTGAGTCAACGACAACCAAGAAGGTATCGTGCTCAAGGTAAGGCTTCAGTAGCTGACCATTGATGACAAACGACTGTGCATCAGAAGACAACTCTGATATTGCAGTACTGCCATTGTCACACACTTCTCGTACTTGAAATGACTTATCTATTTTCTTTTCAATTTGCCCGAGAAGATCTTCAATTTTGCATCAAATAACCATACTTTCTGTCCAATTTCGAAGGTCTTTCATCTGATATGTCGATCATGCCAGTGTTTCACCTTCTCTTTGTACATCATTGTGTTATCGTATGCATAGTCTCAAAACTCCAGGAGCCTGTTCAGATCATATTTTCTTTTCTGACCACTTTTCAGTGAGTGCAAATTACCCATATTGATTGCCCATAAGGATTTGTGAATTAGTTCCACGGGCAGATGACACGACTTCCCATATACAAGACGATAAGGCAACATGCCCAAAGGAGACTTGTAAGCGGTTCTGTAAGCCCAAATGATGGAGTCCAAGAGTTGGGACCAATTCTTTCTATCCAGCTTGACAAGCTTCTGAAGGATCATCTAGATTTCTATATTCGACAATTCTGCCATGCCATTGGTTTGGGGATGGTAAGGAGATGCGACTCGATGCTCGTGGTCGTACTCCTTCATTAATTTCTTGACTTCTTTGTTAATGAAGTGGCTACCCCCATCTGATATGAGAATCTTTGGAATCATGAATCGTGAAATGATGTTTTCTTTCAGAAAGTGACATACTTGCGGCTGTCAGCGGCTCGAGCAAGGATAGCATCGACCCAATGACTCACATAATCAATGGTAAGAAGCATGTGCTCATATCCCTGACTGTATGGGAAAGGTCCCACGAAATCGATGCCCCAAGCATAAAAAATGTCTGCTATCTGAATGATCTTCAGGGGTATTGAGTCTTTTGTTGTGAGAGTGCCTTTCAATCTCTGACAATCAGTGCATCGTTTGACGAAGGCTGCAGCATCCTTGAATATTGTGGGCCACCAGAAGCCATACTAAAGTATTTTTGTTGTCATTCGATCTCCAGAGTGGTGTCCACCAGATTTGAGCGAGTGACAATGCTTGAGGACATTACGATGCTCCTCCTGAGGGATACATATGCGCCAAATGCAATATACTCCTTCCCAGAATAAGATAGGATCCTTCCATTGGTAGAAATGGATCGTTGATAAGAATTTGTCTTTCAATCTTTGTCCAATCCTGTGGTGTTGGACATGCGAGCCCACAGCGAGCCATTATGCAATAAATGTTATTGCGAATATCATTCCCTGATCTGAAATGAAGAATAAATAATTTTCATAATAGGTCCCTTAGTACAATTAGGGTTATGTACCATGGCCATCTTAATGATCATACAGATGTTGCTTCAATTATTGAATCATAGAGGCTGGTGCATAGGTGAATATCTAATGAGTTAGATTGAGGACTCATCAAGCACCGTCAAATGATTATTAAGAGATGATCTCCAGCCTGAGTAGGAGATGGCAATCCTTTCTCAGTTAGGATGATATCTGACCGACCTCATGATGCAGGTCCTCTACACAAGAATAAAGATTCGGAGTTGTCAGATTAGTTAGGTCAAAGAGTTGATTTAACGAGATCGAGATAACCAAAGTCCTATATCATATGCTGTCATGATATAGGCACGCATCCTCTAATCAGAGACAGATGTGTTACTATATGTCTGAGTATGTACATTTGGCAGACCAATAGATTGATGACCTAACCAAGGTCTATACACCAGTGCGCTCATGTGCATATAAGGTCATATGAGTAATACGATCTCTTAAAGGGATGATACAGGTTCACTACTGAACCGGAAGACATGAGCTCACTCATGAGATATTGGGAAGAACCAAATTCCGTGCGCACGGTCGTCTCGCTTTGGAAGCTTGACTGAATTTGTAGGTTTGATATATACTTTTGGAAAGTATATGATCAAGACCTAGGTATGATATATGCTTTTGGAAAGTGTATGATCGATACCAACTCCCAATGATCAAAATGAGAAACTTACTGATAAAACCCTGAAGTACATAGTATAAAGTTGATCTAATACTTCGGGTTTATTCTGAGTCTTCCTGTTGCAGGATGTACATGTATTGGGAATACCTGAGGGTGATGTGATCATAAACGATTGTATAACCATGACGCTTCCATTCCTAGGGAGTTATGAAACGGGTCTGGATTTTAGTGACTCCTCTCAGTAGAGAAGTAATCTGATCTTGATCCAAATGTTGGACATTGATCTGAATGTGATTCAGATGCAATGAGAAGATTAGATTTGCGGTCTTGATTTCATCAAGCATCTATGGGAGGCCCGAGATCTGGATTTGAGATGTAATCTCAATATCCAAGTCACTATACGTGGAACAATACAATTGCCTTGTCCTTATCTCCAAGTATTCGTGGAGAAAGCGCATTATCCTTGAAAGAGTTCATGGATAATTCTATTGTTGATATATGTATCCGAGCATTGAGAAAATGGATAATTAAATGTGATTTAATTATCATGAATAATATGAATTTGATTCATATTATAAGGAGAGTTATCTTAGATAATTAAATGTGATTTGGTTGTCAAAGATGTGAATAATGTGAACGTGATTTATTTCGACACAAGAGAAAAAGAGATCCAAGATGATTAAAAGTGATTTAATTATCATGGATATGAATAATGTGGATAGTAATATCCAATTATTCATGATATATTATAAATGTGATTTATAATGTATTAGAGAGAATTAATTATAATTTATATTTGTTGATTAATTATTAATGTGTATTGGATACACATTGTGTAATTAATTGAAAATGTAAATTATATTTTGTTTTGGGTCGTGAATGTGATTCACAATATTCCAATGGCAAGATTGCAATATTCTCAAAATTAATTATGAATTATTTTTGAAGAATAAATCACAGCAAAAGTTGTTGAATTAAATAATGGAGAATTTCATGGAGATATGCAATCTCATGAGATTTCATGAGATCGCCCCACTTGGAAATAAGTGGCCGTCCACTATATTCCAATGGGATTGAGATCTCCATGGAACTTGTCTCCTTATTTGATTGGTTTAATTTTAGGATTGATGTATATTTGATTTGTCAAATATATTTGATCTAAATTAAATCACAAGTTGTTGGCTTTTACCAACAACAATCTTGACCATTGGATTAGACATAAATCAATCTCATCCATTGATTTTATATGTCCCATGGATTGAGATCCATGGATCCCAAAACCCTATAAATAGAGAGGCATACCATACTCTCTTGATACACATGCTATTGAAGCACATCTCTCTCTCTCTCTCTGTCTCTCTACACATCTACTCTCTCTCCCTCTCATATGGCCGTCCACTATGGATGCCCTAGAGGGAGTCTCCATAACTGCAGCGTCGTCGTTATGCTGTCCGATCGTTTGTTCGTAGATCTCCGTCCCCTTCGGTGCGCCTCGCTCGTGAAGAAGACGTCGGATCGCGTGTATCGATATCAGGAGATCCACCGCTTGGGTCATCAACATGGATTGCGAGAAGCACACGATTCATCCCCGCGCTCGCAAGCGTCTCCTCCGTCGGATCGGACTTGAGACAGGAGGTCTCTTCATTTAGAGACTCAATCCAACCACGCTTCAAGACGTAATCTTATTACTTGTTTGTTGTTTAGACGAAACGATTCGAGAAGTGTTCTTGGATTTTGTTCCCCATTAAATAAGTAAATCATAGGATCTGAGTTTATGTAATTTGGATTCCGTTTGCTCGAGATATGGTTGTTTTAATGGACATGTATTCACTGTTGCGGGAACTGCGAATCTTAACATGATTAATGAGTTAATTACTGTTTTGATCTACCTCGAAATGCATGAAATATTACTTAGGTTCTGTCCTAAATCAAATTAGAAATCTTCGAAAATTAATTTTGTCTAGTTTGGATTTAAATTGATTAAGATATGTTAATTTTAGTAAGTAGGGGTCATTGCTGAAATTACAGTCCTAATCAAGAATCATGTGATTGTCAATTAGTGAAATTAATTGTTAATTTCATGAAATAATTATGGAAAATATTTGAGAAATAATTAATTATAATTATTTCCTTAATTGACATGGCCTCAACCAATAAATTTATTAGATTTGATCTAGATCAAAATTGGAAATATAATTAACAAACTCCTTGCTTGAATAGGATTGGGAATTTATCTATCAAATTTCCTTATAATAAAAAATATTTC
The DNA here is from genome assembly GCA_037367405.1 of Ottelia alismoides. Lineage (NCBI taxonomy): Eukaryota > Viridiplantae > Streptophyta > Magnoliopsida > Alismatales > Hydrocharitaceae > Ottelia > Ottelia alismoides. The sequence goes on along the minus strand of JAZKJV010000175.1, from coordinate 632,110 downwards.
GATTATTACTATATGGTATAATTTCGGTTGAAGAACCGATGATCATCTCAAGTACAAAATGATTGACTCGGCATTATTTTTTCCCGATACGGATATGGTGTCTAGTCGGGGATCGCTGGGGTAGCGGGTTGTACCGGATGCGGTCCATCCCACTCTCGCCGGTACTGGCCATGATAACGAGTAGGGAACGAATGATGCCTGAGAGATCATGATGTATTTTCTAATTATTAAAATTCGAATTAATACGTATTTTGAGATAATACCATATATTCAAGTAACATCAAGTTTGTTGATTGAATTGGATTGAAAATTAATTTAATATGATTAAGTTACTTATATCCAGTTAAAAACACTCTATTATGAAAAGAGTTGTTATTTTCCTTGGAAGAATTAATCGTAATGAATATGATTTATAATGATTAATTAGAATTTGAATATGATATGGAGGATCACATAAGTGACATCCATGGTCTCCCGTCAAGGCGACGGGTTCCGTTGCCAGATATTGTATGTAGGAGACGCATGTCCGAAGTGACAGCTCCTGCATATGATCTATTTGGATCGGATTCGTCGCTTCTCGAAAGAGTAAGGATGTATGCGTAATGACCCCAATATTGGGTCCTCATATTATTGGGGTGATATTGGAGTGCGCATAGCGAGTTGTATTCTTGTTGACGGTTGGTTCAATTAATGACGGGTCAACATCACCTTAGGGGTGGTGGGCCCGGGTGTTAAAGATCGAATTGGGAGATGCAAGTTGGACTTGCAAGGTGGAATGTGTTCCCGCTTCTTTTTATCCGAGTTACAGGTTCTCGTATTATTGGGTTGTAACAAAGATAAGGAAGGAGATCCCAGATCTTGCTTGAGATATAATGGTAAGTATATCTCTTACATTGAAAGTGATTGAGGGAATGAACTTTCATTGTTGACATGGCAAGAAAACTTTGATATAAAAATTCCTAAATCAAAGTAAATTATATATTTATATATGTCTATGTAAATTTCTTATTTCAGATAATCCTTCTTTAATCCCACTCAATGTTATACTCAAGAATAACCAGTAGAATATCATGGATTGGACCTGTGAACCAGATATTGTATTTGCAATTGGACACATAATGTATGTGGTTGCAATGTGCAAGTTTCCTCATAATATTGAGGAATGATAATTAAATAGACAATAGGACTAAAACCCTAGGATTTGTATGTCTCTATAAGTCTTAATCTCATCGAATGTACTTTTGAAGTGACATGTCGATATTGATCGTAATTATCAATTAATCTTTATAAAATCTAAGAAGATGTTCTGGCATACATATGTGCTCTCGACATATAATTATGAATGACATGGTTCTCTGCATTATGCATAATGATGGCTCTATAGGAGATGATATATTCAATATTTTTGAGTACCTATCTAAACCTAAGTTTTAAGAGTTTAAATGGATGTAGATACAATGAGTGTCATCATTCTACTATCTATACTCTAGTCATTCATGAAGCTTCATAAAATTCATATTGTATGAACTGAATGAAGCATGATCCTTTGTCTTGAGCAATGGTTGCTTATAGATAAAGGGAACGCAGTGGAAGCATGGGTTGGACCCAAGTAAGAAGTATAGTTAAAGAGTTGACTGTACTTCTGTGACTTCCATATGACATCCAAAGAGTTGGATGAATGCCAATACTGCAATAAGTTGATACGTTGATAGTATGACTATCAAATCTATCTAGAATCCTTAGAGAAGGAATCGGATAATACATCAGAATAATTTACATATAATCACTGAAATTGACTTACTTATTTGATAAGATAGTCTAATAATTGTATCTCAATCTTTGGATGACACTTACAATTAGTTGCATATGTATTAGAAGACTATAAAATTTGATTTTAAGGTTTAATAGTCATCCACATGGATATAGATGAAATTGTTGCAACAATATCTATTGGATAGATGGACTTGTTAATTTCAATGGGGGCGCCCTTAGTCTTAGAGAATGTCTCTATGACCTAGATATTAGATTACACTCATTGTTTATTTCTAAATGTTGGAAATAAACATGATTTTTGTAATAGACCTATCATAAAGAGTTATGATGGAAATATTTCAGATAGTAATCTAAAATCTTGTGGACTCTACTAAATTAGAAAATTAATGAATGGTTCATTAATATTTCTAATATTGAAAATTAAACCATTAAAGATCAATAGGAGGATGAAGGTCATTTGATAATGATCTAGCATCATGTTTTGGATATTTGTCTGTTGATGTGATCAATAAACTGATAAGAGATGAAACCTTTAGATTGTCTAAAGTTTCAAATCTTACATACTTGTGAATATTGTATTCAAAAGTAGATATGTCCAATACACCCTTCCTTGAGAATGGTGTAAGATGTCAAGATATTCAAAATCTCATACATATTGATGTATGTGAATCATCTATATCAGAATAAACATTATGTATATATGATATCTATTGATGATTATTTGAGATATGAGATTTCTTTCCTTCACTATAGAAAGCTTTGAAATGTTCAAAGATTTCACAATTTTGGTTTTGAACCAAAGTCTGAAGGAAGACGAAATGAATTTGATCTAACCTAGGTAGCTTGTACCTATTAGATGAATTCATGGAATACCTTATAGAGATATGAATATTATTTTTATCTCACTCCTCCTTATAAACCTAAACTCAATGAGAGTTGTAGGGAGATACAATTGGATCATGTGTGACATGATATGATCAATGATGAATATTATCATAATTATCTATTTGTTTCCAAGGTATATATGTAGTAGAGACTACAATATATATCCTTTATAAGGTTCCGTGCAAGTAATCTGGAATCTGGCACTGGAGAGTGCTACTTCATTAGGAAAATAAAGGATGGTATTGGATACCTACTTTATGACCTTGAGATCCTTAAAAGATCTCATCTTTGAGAATATGATTCTTATAGAATGACTCTCTTGAGAATCAAGATGAAAATGAAGTAAAGGAACTCATTTAATCTTGAGATGATAATGAGGCTCTTGGAATCGGAAACTAAAAAGACAATTAAAGACGAAACACTAATACCTCTTCAAATAAGTTTGAAGATGGATTCCATGTGTCGGTTGAATCTGTCAATGATCTAACTTCATATGATGAAGCTTCTAAAGATCATGACATGGAAAGATGGATGTTAGCAATAAAGTCTAAAGTAGACTTCATATACAAGTCTTGCATATGGACCCTCGAGGATCCACCTATATGGGTAAGACCCATTAAGGTATAAATGGATCTTCAAGATAAAGATGGAACCTAATGAGAAGGTAGGAACCTTCAAAGCATGATTCGTAGCCATGAGCTACACACCGAAGAGAAGACATTTCTTGCGATGAGACTTTCTCTTCAGTGACCATGTTTAAACCCATCAGAATATCGCTATCAATAGCTACACAACTTGACTATGACATCTTCATGATGTGAGTCAAGGTTGCATTCCTCTATGAATACCTCTCTGAGGATATTCATATGAAGTATCCCCAGGGCTTCATGGTTAAGGAAAGAAAGGTGTGCAAGCTAACGAACTCCATCTTTGGACTCAAATAAGCTTCTTGTAGTTGGAACATAAGATTTGATGAAATTATAAATATTATGATTTCAGATAAAAATCTTGATGAACCATGTGAAGCTTAGTGGAGTGCCATTGGGTTCATCATGCTAAATGTAGATATTATTCTAATCATTTGGAATGATATAAGGATAATAATAAGTGTTTTATAATTTGGTTGTTCCATACCTTGAGATATGATCTCAAATATACCTCTTAGATCTTAGTTCTGAAGTCGTTCAGAAGCAAAGAGAAGAGGATATTGGGACCGCCACATGAGTAGTACACCTTGGACTTATTCCATTTTTTGGAAAATTCCAAGAAAGGCTTCCTTCCCTTAAGATATGGTACTGACCTATTTAAAGGGATAGCACCTCAAAGAGTTGAGGATGTGAATGCAAACTGCTTGCACTTGTGCATCAGTTATGAGAAGCTGTGTATGATGTGTACAAGGGCCAGATGTCTTCCATGCAGTGGGAGTATTAAACTGTTACTAATCCTACTATGGAGATAAAACACTTGATTGCAGTACTAACAATATCTTCAAAGATGATGAAACTCAGAGATAGTGATCTCAAAGTTTTATCTTCAAAAGTTTAAGACCTTGTAGATAGTGATCTATAAGGATCTTAACTGTAGATACCTTAGGAGATATAGATCTCCATGAATAAATGCATTCTAATAAGGATTATGGACATACTAGTTATAATAATTATCGAGCTAAAGTGTCAAGGACACTATAACAAATTGAGTGTTGGTTGCATAAGATGCAACATTTGCATTGGATGCAAGCACTGTTACTAGAGGATATACAAGTGCCATAAAAGGACTTGGCATAGTCTCTTGAGAACAGGGTGACTGATCAGCTTACCTAGCTATTTTCTAAATAGCCTATGATTGTCACATGAGTGTGGGATTAAATGATTAGCCCATTGATGGCTCTTTGGGCTAGTGGGAGATTGTTGGACATGCGAGCCCACGGCGAGCCATTACGCAATAAATGTTATTGTGAGTATCATTCCCTGATCTGAAATGAAGAATAAACAATTTGCATAATAGGTCCCTTAGTACAATTAGGGTTATGTACCATGGCCATCTTAATGATCATACAACTGTTGATTCAATTATGGAATCATAGAGGCTGGTGCTTAGATGAATATCTAATGAGTTAGATTGAGGACTCATCAAGCACCATCAAATGATTATTAAGAGATGATCTCCAACCTGAGTAGGAGATGGCAATCCTTTCTCAATTAGGTTGATATCTGACCAACCTCATGATGCAGGTCCTCTACATAGGAATAGAGATTCGGAGGTGTCAGATAAGTTAGGTCAAAGAGTTGATTTAATGAGATCGAGATAACCAAAGTCCTATATCATATGTTGTCATGATATAGGTACACATCCTCTGACCGGAGACAGATGTGTTACTATATGTTTGAGTATGTACATTTGGTAGACCAATAGGTTGATGACCTGACCAAGGTCTATACACTGGTGCGCCTGTGTACATATAAGGTCATATGAGTTATAATCTCTCAAAGGGATCATACAGGTTCACTACTGAACCAGAACACATGAGCTCACTCATGAGATATTGGGAAGAATCAAATTCTGTGTGCATAGTCGGCTCGCTTTGGAAGCTTGACTGAATTTGTAGGTTTGATATATACTTTTTGAAAGTATATAATCAAAATCTAGGTATGATATATGCTTTTGGAAAGTATATTATCGATACCAACTCCCAATGATCAAAATGAGAAACCTACTGATAAAACCCTGAAGTAGACAGTATAAAGTTGATCTAATACTTTGGGTTTATTCAGAGTCTTCCAGTATGCAGGATGTACATGTATAGGGAATACCTGAGGGTGATGTGATCATAAACGATTGTATAACCATGACGCTTCCATTCATAGGGAGTGATGAAACGGGTCTGGATTTTATTGACTCCTCTCAGTAGAGAAGTAATCTGATCTTGATCCAAATGTTGGACATTGATCTGAATGTGATTCAGATGCAATGAGAAGATTAGATTTGCGGTCTTGATTTAATCAAGCATCTATGGGAGGCCCGAGATCTGGATTTGAGGTGTAATCTCAATATCCAAGTCACTATACCTGGAACAATACAATCGCCCTGTCCTTATCTCCAAGTATTCGCAGAGAAAGCGCATTATCCTTGAAAGAGTTCATGGATAATTCTATTGTTGATATATGTATCCGAGCATTGAGAAAATGGATAATTAAATGTGATTTAATTATCATGAATAATATGAATTTGATTCATATTATAAGGAGAGTTATCTTAAATATTTAAATGTGATTTGATTATCAAAGATGTGAATAATGTGAATGTGATTCATATTATTTCGACACAAGAGAAAAAGAGATCCAAGATAATTAAATGTGATCTAATTATCATGGATGTGAATAATGTGGATAGAAATATCCAATTATTCATAATATATTATAAATGTGATTTATAATGTATTAGAGAGAATTAATTATAATTTATATTTGTTGATTAATTATTAATGTGTATTGGATACACATTGTGTAATTAATTGAAAATATAAATTATATTTTGTTTTGGGTTGTGAATGTGATTCACAATTTTCCAATGGCAAGATTGCAATATTCTCAAAATTAATTATGAATTATTTTTGAAGAATAAATCACAACAAAATTTGTTGAATTAAATAATGGAGAATTTCATGGAGACATGCAATCTCATGAGATTTCATGAGATCGCCCCACTTGGAAATAAGTGGCCGTCCACTATATTCCAATGGGATTGAGATCTCCATGGAATTTGTCTCCTTATTTGATTTGTTTAATTTTAGGATTGATGTATATTTGATTTGTCAACTATATTTGATCTAAATTAAATCACAAGTTGTTGTCTTTTACCAACAACAATCTTGACCATTGGATTAGACATAAATCAATCTCATCCATTGATTTTATATGTCCCATGGATTGAGATCCATGGATCCCAAAACCCTATAAATAGAGGCATACCATACTCTCTTGGTACACATACTATTGAAATACATCTCTCTCTCTCTCTTTCTCTCTACACATCTACTCTCTTTCCCTCTCATATGGTCGTCCACCATGGATGCCCTAGAGGGAGTCTCCATCGCCGCAACATCGTCGTTATAGTGCCCGATCGTTTGTTTGTAGATCTCCGTCTCCTTCGGTGTGCCTCGCTCGTGAAGAAGATGTTGGATCTCGTGTGTTGAGATTAGGAGATCCGCCGCTTGGATCATCAACATGGATTACAAGGAGCACGCGATTCATCCCCGCACTCGCAAGCGTCTCCTCCGTCGGATCAGACTTGAGACAGGAGGTCTCTTCGTTTAGAGACTTGATCACAACCACGCTTCAAGAGGTAATCCTATAAATTGTTTGTGGTTTAGATGAAACGATCCGAGAAGTGTTCTTGGATCATGTGGTTTCGTCGCATAAAAATTTTTTAATTTCCGTTGCATAGAACAACTAGTACGACTAGTCGTTCTTCATAGTATTCGATACGACGCTCACGCTTTCGTGATGCACTTGAGGATTATACCATATCCTTCATGTGATAATAACCCCGAGATGAGGTAGTTAACAATATCAACATACCAAGGAAGCGAATCCACGACCAGAATTGACTCGTCAGGAAAGGTGTCTGTGTTGGGTGTACTGCTCAGCAGAGGCTCTTGCAGCTCTATCCTGGAGAGGTGATCTGCTACCACATTCTGAACTCCAGGCTTGTCCTTGATTTCCAAATCGAATTCCTGGAGTAGAAGGATCCATCTGATCAGTCTTGGTTTGGCATCCTTCTTCTGCTGCAAATATCAGATAGCAGAGTGGTCGGTAAAGATGGTGACTTTTGATCCAAGAAGATATGATCTGAACTTCGCAAGGGTGAATACCATTGCCATAAACTCTTTCTCTGTTACTGTATAATTTCTCTGAGCTTCATTTAATGTTTTGTTGGTGTAATGAATGGCATAGGGCACCTTGTCTTTTCTTTGTCCTAGAACAACCCCAACTGCAAAGTCGGATGCATCTGTCATGATCTTAAAGGGGAGAGACCAATCCGATGGCCGTAGGACTAGAGCTTGAGTGATGAACTCCCTCAGCTGATTGAAAAAAAGGAGAACATGTTGATCAACATTAAACTTAGTCTCCTTGCATAGAAGTTTTGTAAGAGGTCGGGCAATATGGCTGAAATCTCGGATGAATCTTCTGTAGAAACCCACATGCCCTAGGAATGACCTCATATTCTTAACTGTCTGAGGTGGCTCAAGATTGGCAATCATATCCACCATTGCCAGGTCGACTTCCATGCCACATTTAGAAATGATATGGTCCAGCACAATCCCTTCGGTGACCATGATGTGGCTCTTTTCCCATGATAGCACTAGATTGACTTCACGACATTTCTGAAGTACTTTGTCTAGGTGCTTAAGACACGAATCGAAACTCTCACCATAGACGGAGAAGTCATCCATAAACACCTCGAGAAAACTTCCTATCGTCTCGGCAAAGACTGCAAACATGCATCTTTGAAATGTAGCCGGTGCATTGCACAATCCAAAGGGCATTCTCCTGAAAGAATATGTGTCGAACGGGAAAGTGAAGGTTGTCTTCTCTTGATCTTCAGAGGCGGTTACCACCTGGTTATACCCGGAGTACCCATACAAAAAGTAGAAGAACTCCTTTCCAGCTAGTCTTTCCAGAACTTGATCAATGAATGGCAAAGGAAAGTGGTCCTTCTTCATTGTTGCATTAAGACAGCGGTAGTCAACACATACACGCCAGGATATTGGTACCCGAGTATATATCTCCTCTCCTCTGTCATTTGTGACAACATTAAGCCCCAACTTCTTTGGAACTACGTGCACGGGGCTTACCCATTTTGAATCAGAGATGGGATAAATGAAACCTCCACCACGCTATTTCATGATTTCTTTCATGACGACGTCCCTCAGATTAGGATTCAATCTTCTTTGAAATTCGTGGGACGGATTGGCATCTTCTTCCAGGTAAATGTGGTGTGAACACAATGCAGGATTTATCCCACGGAGATCTGATACATGCCAACCAAGTGCCTTGTGGTTTTTTCTCTAGACCCTCGAGAAGTTGAGATTCTTCATCTGGGGTCAGCCTGCAGCTGATAATGACCGGATAAATGTTTTATGCATCTGTAAGGAAAGCATACTTCAGGCCCACTAGAAGGGGCTTGAGTTCTGATTCTTCTCTGGCCAGCTTATCGGTCACCTCTGAAACAGTGCTGGTTGGAGGGTGTGTTGCTTGAACTTTTGCAGAGTTGATGTCCTTAGTGCTCTATTGAGATTCTGATAGTGTGCCAAACACAACTGCACTAGGCTTATTATGTTCGGGCTGAAATGAATCATGGGAATCAAAAAGATGCATCAGCAAGTTTGATTCTGTCTCCCAAATATCATCAGAGCCTGCGTCAACTGTGCTTTCCAGGTCCTCCTCGAGAGAGAGGATTTCTTGTGTCTAAGGATCGTTTGAAGAGAGTTGGGAATCTTTGATTTCCGCAATGAAGTCATAGTCTATAGCTACATGTCCCTTATCAGTTACAACTCTGGCTCACTGGTCATATCTATGGTGATCCTTGGATTGCCCGAGCTGAATTTAATCTTGCCAGACCCATAGTCTACCACGACTTCTGAGGTGGGCAGGAATGGTCGTCCAAGGATGATAGGAGTCTGGAGTAAGGGTGCGGGAGAGTCCATATCAAGTACTACAAAGTCAACGGGGAACTGCATTTTCCATACCATCACTACAACATCTTCCAAAAGGCCACTAGGTCACTTGATGGATCGGTTGATGAATTGAAGGATCATATGTGTCTGCTTGAGAGGACCTAGCCCAAATTCACGCAATAATGACGAGGGCAGAAGGTTGATGGAAGAACCGCTTTCAAGCAGGGTACGCTCGAAGACTTGATTAAAAATTTCACAACTGATAAGCGGTGCTCCTTTGTCTTATTTCTTCTGTGGGAGGTTGTTGATAGTTGCTACAATGGTGGCCATGGTGAGAACATACTTCTCGACCTGGAGCGTCTGTTATTTCATGTTGGGTGCCGCTTGCTCGTACATGCTTCTTTTAAACCTTTCTTTACAGCTGGCATCTACTCCATGGCCTTCATCATGGGAATCTCAACAGTCAAGTTATTAATAATATCCACATCTCCAGGATCAGGCAATGCACTTTTTCTTTCTGGATTTTTTGGATTTTTCTATTGCATCGGAAAAAGGAATATGTACAGTTCTGAAATCAGAAATAGAGTTTTTATTTACAATAAAGGTTTTGTCCCTAATATCATGTACATCCGGATTACAAAAAGGTGTACAATCTGGAAATGAAGATTCTGCTGCAGGTGGACAAGCAAAAAGTAGTGCCTCAGCTCCGTCGACTAGCGTAGGATCGGCTGCTGCCGGCAGCTCCTCCATGGCTGGCACGACTTTGCTTTGACAACGGTCTTCTTTTTGTTCTTTTTGCTTTTTCTGATTTTTTATTCTTTTTGGTGTTGGTGATGGTGGCGAGGGGCAACTAGAATGGCTCCTCCTCCTTCTTCTTCTTCCTCACCTGCCCCTGTAGCTGGCACGGTTGATGCAAAAGATGACGATTCACCTGAATCTTTATTCTTTCTTGGTTGGTGGCAGGTAGAGGCAAAGCCCTACCGCTCTTGAGAGTGACAACATTAGATAAAATAATAATATGACCATCTGACTCTACAGGTATAGATGGGACTTCACAGTCTACCTGCTCATTCCTCTTGAAGCAGTTGGGGTTGCCTTCGACCTGTGTCGGAATAGTTGTTTCGTGGCGGTCAGGTCATCTAACTTCTTCGTCATATCTACAAGGCCTTTGATGATTTGGGTCAGGCAGTCAAGGGTGGGGTTCAGGAGACTTGCCTCTGAAGGTTCAGCGTGCAGACCACATTGTTGATGCGTGTTTGAGAATGGAGGCGACTATTGCTGGTGTTGCAGAGGTGGCGGAGGAAGATGATACTGATTATAGGAGGGAGGAGGGTAATGCTAATACTATGGAGGTGGGGCAGCCGCATACTAGTGATATGGCTGCTGATGATGGCACTGCAGCGGCTGGTAGTGTGGGTTCTACCTCCATTAGTTCGTATACTGGGGAGGCTGATGGTACGGTGGCGGAGGCTGTGAGGACTGACCAAAACAACCACCCTATGGTTTGTGGTACTGCCTGTTGACTTGCTGCTGACTCTGCGAGAGTCCGGTAGGACATGCCAACTACGCGTCATTGCTCTATACCATTAACTTCTTGTATCAAGGGTGTTGTGGAAATGCTGGATCTGACATTTGGAGGAAATCCGGCTGGTAGACAACCATCTACTGTTGCGGCTGGCCCTGATCGGGTGTCTGCACGTAGTATACGTATTGGGCGATCGGTGGCTGCTAGTTCGGTTGAGGCTATGTGGCGGTGATGGCTCATCCTTCTTCTCAACTGGAGCTTCTACGAATGGTGTTGCCGACTGGATAGAATTGATGGTGCCCACCAGCAGTTCCAACTGCTTGGTGATCTGGTCCGGCTTGTCGAGGTTCTGTGTCCTCTTCTCGATCACAGTGAGTTTCTCGAGGTCCTGTGATCGCTTCTCAATAATATCGACCTTCAAGATATGGCCCCTGATGATGCTAAGGTTGGAGCTCTCATCTCTCTCCACCTCACGGGATGCTGCCATGTGCACTTGCTTCTGGAGGATCTGGTGCTGCTTCTGATATGCCTTGGATGAAGAGAGGGTGACCTCTCCTTTGACCATTTCCTCAAAAATCTGCCAGACGACGTCTTCATCCTTGTTAAAGTGTGAGCCTCCACAAACCGCATCAATGAGCCTTTGACTCTCTACGTTCAGGCCCACAAAGAAGTGTTGGACCAAGCCGGTCCTCGGAATTTCATGATGAGGACATTTCTCCTGCAGATCTGTAAATCTCTCCAGTTTTCACGAATGGATTCGTGGGCTCCCTGAGAGAAATTGCTAATTCTAGCTCACATCTGTTAAGCCGGCCGAGAGGGTAGAATTTGTGCAAGAAGGCGGACTTCAGCTCCTCCCATATCATCACGACCTTCCCCATATGGTTAACCCAGTATAGGGCCTTATCTTGTAAAGTGAAGGGGAATGCCATCATCTTCACTACGTCTAAGGGTACATTGGGGTAGTGGGTCGTACAACAGATGTGGGAAAATTGCTGAAGATGAATGTAAGGCTCTTCAGTGGTATTCCCATGGAAAGAGGGAAGAAGAGCCAAGAACTGAGGCTTCAACTCAAAGTGAGCATGCACCGGTGGGATGCGGATCCACTCGGTCATCTGGTTGTCTCCATGGTTGTATGATTCCTTAATGTGGGTTTGGGCCTTCCTTGTTCAGGCTCTTCCTCGTCTGCATTATCACAGGGTCCACCACCTCCTCTCGGTTAGCCTCCTCCTCCTTCTGGTCTATTCATAACATCATTCAGCATTTCCTGGAATGCCGTCTCGGCCAGGGCTTGCTCAGTCAGTTGCTGCTGGATGGTCTGGATGGAGGCCAGCAACTGAGCGTTCACTTGGTTTTGGTCAGGTATCTCTCCTTGATCAGGTTGGGGGGGGGGGGGGGCTGTTAACCCTTTCCTCTTCCTTGAGTGTCATTTCTGAGTCTGAATCTGAGGAGATGAATTCTGGATTGGGACCCATGACTGGGGCTGACTTCTATCTACAAGGTGAGAGAATCCCAATCAAACCACTTGCAATTGAATCCCAGATGCCATGATGAATTCGGAATTAGGGTCAATTCTAGAGTGTTGTGAATGAAAAAAGGACATGGACTGCAATCGACTTTCATTCATAATGGAGAAAGTGGGACAAGAATTTTCCCAGGTTATTGGGTGATCAAAAAGAAGAGTGGAAGACGAGGAGTCTGGAGATCGACCCGCAAAGTCTGGGTCGGATTCTTGGGAATCGCCTCGAATTATTGGCGAGGCCGAGTCAATGGAATCGATGTAGGTGTCGACGGGATCTTGACTAAACCATCCATGGATCAGTGATGAATCTATGATTCATCACTCTTAAAGTTGCAAATAGAGCTTTGTCCCCGGGTATTTAGCAACATATTTCCCTTTATCTTGCATAAATATCATTCATGCATCAATTCACAAAATATGCATTTTAGCATTCGACCTTGCATGTAAATAAGAAGCCAATCCTTGTATAAAATCCACCTATAAAATATCCACCTATTCTCTTGTATTAAATAACACCTTCCCTATAGTGTGTACACCATTAGTTAATAATATAGGGAAGAAGACCAGAGCCCCTCTTTTGTAAAATACCCAATAAAGCCCTAAACTCCTAGATCTTAGAATGCACATATCTCTCTCCTACCAACTCCAAATTAGGTCCACTCACCTTCATAATAATACACATCTTGAGACCATTAAAATGAAACTAATTTCATTCAATTCGGAGCTTGTAGGCAAAAGTTGGGTTTTTGGGCCTCTTTGTATACTATATATATGTATATTTGTATTCTTATATTTTTGTAAAACATTTGACCTCATCTCCGTTTTTGGTCAATATGAAACTTGTAGATCTCATCGAGATCTACAACTTTCATGTTTTGAGTTTTTCCAAATTCGTCCTCCTTCTCTCTTTAATTTCATTTCTCCTTTCAGCCACTCATAGTTGGCCACGTGGTGCCCTCTGATTGTGCCACGCGGCCCGCTCCCTTTGACTCATCCGCCACTACGGAGAGATTCCCCTACCTCATGTCTTCCTATTGGTTACAATGATTCGGCAAGAAGTAGAGCGACGACGGCTAAAATCTCTCCGGTGAGATCCACGGCCAACTCCGCCGTGCTGCAGCTACCTCCGTGAGCTGCACGAGCTCAGGCCTCCTACCGACCTTTGAGAGAAGACCTGGAAGCCTCCCCGGAGCTTCTAACCTCAGGTAGATTCCTCCATTCTCTTCCTGATCTTCTTCTTATTTTTTCTTTGTTTTCTCCGATTAAATTCGCCCTCCACGAGCACCTTCTTGCTCTGCAAAGCATCCTCCGAGCTCCGCGACGAAGCTCTGACCTTCGCGCTATCCTTAGATCCCTCTGACGACGCACTTCATCCTCCACTATCAGCCCTTCGATCACGAACCCTACCCTCTCATCACCATTCATTTCCGCCTTCCTGAGTGCACGCCATGTGGCACGTTAATTGCCATTCGATTTCGCCTGAGAGCCTTAACTCTCACCACCTGCTGATGATGCGTCCTCATCACGACACATGGCGTCTGCCACGACCATCCGATCACATCGCCTTAGATCATATCATAGCTGCTCCTTAGCACCATCTTCTTAGCCGTTGGATCGTAAGATCCAACGGTCTAGACTTCGTCTCCTACCTCCAGACCGTCTCTCTCCCACGTTCTCAATTTCGCACAACACCCGCCCCCTTTCCATTTTCAACTCCACGATGACCACCTTCTCCGACCACCAATGCCACCACGATGAAACCCACTCATCCCTCATCCTTGCCAGCTCCCTCGATCTTCATGACATCCCCTAGAGTCGCTCCACGACGTCCACGAACATCACCTCCCAGCCATCCCTGCCGTCACCCTCGTCCTATAAATCAGCCACCTCCGGCCACTTTCACTCCCATCCACCGTTCTACAAGTGAGATAGGTTCTAGCTCTGTCAAAGCTGTGAGGTGACAACTCTATCTTCGACGTCGAGCGACGACAAGCCGAATGCAAGATCCGGTGGTCCTCACCACCGTCACAAGTTTCACAACGCTCGTTGAGCTTCAGAGGCTGCCATCTCCTTGAAGCGACGACGGAAGCCGCACGATGCGGCTCCACCTGGGAAAACTGCAGGTACGTATTCTCTATCCTATCTTTTCATTTCATTTTTTATCTAACATATTTTTTTACTTGTTTTTCATCACAATCAAATACATCATCACAATACCACCTTTATTATCTGTCACCACCACTCTCACCATTATCATAAAACACTCACACCATATCCACATTACGTTTTCTATTCCCTGTTTACAAAGAAAATCATAAAAAAATTGCAAAAGAAAAAAAAACACAGGAACTGCCCACAGTAGGCGTGCCTCCACCGCCCAGCCCCTGGCTGGCCCACCTCTGTGGAAGGACGCCGCCTCGCCTTAGCCGCCCGCCAGCAGCCCCAGCACGGCGCCTCGCCTCCCTCCGCCAGAGTCCTCGGCACCTTTCGCGCCTCCACACGCAGCCAACCCAGTCGAGCGCCACCACGCGCAAGGCCGCATGCTACTACAGCCACTGTGCGCCACCGAGAGATCCCCTCTCTGGCCACGCGTCATCACGCCTTCCCGCCAGGCCTAATACCCCGCAGCGCCTCCCCACCATCTTCGCCTGGACGCCGCACAACCACATCCACCAGGCGGCCCTCCGTGAGCGGACACACGCTCCAACCGGTCCTCGCTGTCGCACGACCCTGCCGTGGCTTGCCAACGCCTCGCGGATCCCCGTTGGCGCTTCCCCCTTGCACCAACCAACCCCACAACAGCCAGTGCACTCCACGCCCAGCCCGCCGCTGGCCCAACTCCAGTCGCGCCGCCTTTGGCCACTGTCAACCGCCGCCACACCGCTTTTGGCCTCCGTTAACTGCCGTCGCGCCGCCTCCAAGCCCCTTGTGCCCTATCCGCCCACTCACCCGCTGCGTGCCCTAAAAACATGGATTCCAAACCCACGTACAAGGTTGATTTCATTTCATTTGTTTATTAATTTCTTGTAACAATTGCATAGTCAGTCCATCACATCTTTTAATTTGCAAAACAGTCCCTGTTCACATTTCAATTCATTCAGCTTTCATTTCGCATTGCAAAGAGACCCCTGACTTTGAGTATCAATTTGGACAGTATTTTTGCATCAAATTTTAATAAAAAAATAGCATTTTGATGAGCATCTAATTCTTTTTCTTATTACTATTTATTTATATTTTTGTGAGCATCAGATTATTTATTAAAAATCAGATATTGAAATTCAGTGATATTTTACTCATTTAAGCTCTGAAATTTGCACAGCCATATTTATTATTCCAAAAATTATGAGAAAATTTGTGAATGGTGCATCTAATTGTGCTTTAATTACAGTCCAAATTTCGTCCAATTAGGAGTTGTCTTGTGCATAGAATAAATTTTAGAGTGATCTCTGTAATTGATTTTTAATTAAATCCACGAATAAGGTTTTTGAGAAATTTCAACTCTTCTGGATTCCATATTAAAATATATATTTGAGATAAATAGCTCTCTAGATAATTTTACTTCGTGGATTTATTAGAAATGAAATACCCGCAGTCGCTTTATTTTTAGTAAAAAATCATAAAAAAATCATAAAATGTCAGAAAATTCCAAAAATATTAGTTAGCTTTATTTCATCATGTTTATCTTCTAGTAAAGTTTTCATAATTTTTGCATATCATTTGCACGAAAAATTGCATAAAAACCCCAAAAAAGTTTGTATTTTCATTCGTGCATTTTAAAGCCAAAAATTCCAAAAAAAATACATTTTGCATTCATTGTTGGATTAGGTTCTTAGGAAAATATCACTTGGCTGATTTGAACTTATTTTACATTAAAATTAAATTTGGCAAAGTTGGTTCTTTTCGTATTAACTTAATCCAATTCATATTCTGCATTTGTCATTTTTATTGCATTAAAAAAATACCAAAAAATCCCACTAGGATAACCACAATCTAATACGTCTAACTTGATCCCGAGTTGTTCCTTTGCCTCCTTGAGTCGGCCCTTGCCCAGGCTAAATAAATATAAAACCGCGCTTAATTTCATTAGATGATTAATAGATTTGTGAAGTTATTTTTGATCGATCGGATTTATCCGACTGCAACGAAATAGTTAATCCGAAAACATAAGAAAGGGTAGATCCACTGTTCATCAAATGGCGTCGTTGCCGGGGAGGCACGACATAGGTTAATTTGCAGTAATTTCTGACTATTTGATTTTCTATCCCCGGGTAGTCTGACCTCCGGTTTTCTTGTGAAAATTTTCTGTCTTTTAATTTTTGTATTTTTTGTGTCATTCTGTATCTGACCTCAATTTATTTCTGTACGAGGAACGCGAGGAGTCGAAGATGCTTCAAAGATTCGGCATTTTAATTCTTTGAGTGATTTGAGAGAACTTGTATTTTTAATTCTATTTCGTTATTTTTTCGCATCATTTCCAGCGGTTCTCGTTTGGGTTCTCGCGCGTGTAAAGATAGTGAAACTGTGTCCCCGTGTGCTGTGTGGATTGAATTGTAAATTAGGCTTGCACTACTGGCTCCTCGAACAACTCTAGGATTTGCTTGTGCTCGTAAATTTTTAGGACCATACAATACACTTAAAAGACGCACCTAGACCGCAGATCTAGTCAAATCAACATGTACTTCATTCGCTAATAGAACTGCTTGTCTAGGAGCGGATTTTGTTGCTCGCATCTACATGTAGTATAAAAAAGATTTCAATTTTGTTTTGCATCCTGCGTGAAAAGCGAAGGGATCGCTGTAAGTATTCTCTACTCAGCTAACACATCATAGTTTTTCATGCATCGGCTTTTTTTGATTTCCCCCCTATGTTTTTCACACTTAATTTAAATGGAAATTGGGACTGGATGATAGGTGTGCTGGGTGGTTCGACTAACAAGTGAGAGCTAAACTTAAACTGGGACTGCTAACATTATTGACCCAAAAAAATAATAAAATTGGAAAATCTGTTTGCGGGAGACTAATCCCCGACCTTGTTTTCAGGCTGAGTGAGGGTACTTGAGTGTGTGTGACATCTTAAGGCAGAAACCAAATCCCCGCCTTCCATATCACATTCCGACTACAACGAACATTATTAATTAATTTGAACACTAATATGCTCGAATTAACAAGGGTAGTGGGATGCATTTCAAAATGGCGCCCTTGCCGGATGCTAGACACAACCATTGGGAGGATCCGCTCCTTTTCTTTAAAGGGCCGGATTGTGTCTAGAGACGATGTATTCCTCAGGAGGAATACCAGAGTGTCCTTTCTTTATGCCACAGCTTAGAGGCAGGAGGACACCACTCCGGGAAGAGAACCGCATGGAAGGTACTTCAGTGTGGCTTTTACCGGCCGACTCTGTTTCGTGATGCCATCGCCTTTGCGAAGTCATGTCCAGTATGCCAGAGAATGGGAGGAACCGTTGGTTCCAAGGATGAGACGTCGATGCAGCCTGTCATCATTTGTGATGTCTTTGACGCCTGGGGCATCGATTTCATGGGCCCATTCCCTGTTAGCCACGGATTCGAGTACATCCTTCTTGCGGTAGATTACTTATCCAGGTGGGTGGAGTCTATCCCGACCTGAGCCGCAGATAGCAGGACTATCTGTAAATTCATCAGAGAGCACATCATCTCTAGGTTTGGGATCCCCAAAATGATGATATCAGATGGGGGTAGCCACTTTGTAAATCAGGAGGGGAAGAAACTCCTAAAGGACTATGGCATCGAACACCGTGCCGCTAGTCCTTACCACCCACAAACTAATGGTATGGTTGAGGTGTCGAATAGGGAGGTGAAGACTATATTGCAAAAGCTTGTCAGCCCATACAGGAAGGACTGGTCTCAGATCTTGGATCAGGTTCTATGGGCATATAGGACAGCTTACAAGACACCGTTAGAAACCTCCCCATTCCGAATGGTATTCGGAAAGCCGTGCCATTTGCCCGCAGAACTAGTGCACAAATCAGAATGGGCAATCAAGAAGGTCAATTGGAACACGCACCTTGGGCAGAAGCAGAGAGATATGGATCTGAATGCGCTTGTGGAAATCAGAAACCGCGCATATGACAACAGTTTGGTGTACAAGGACAAGGTTAAGTGTTGGCACGATAGATATATCAGACGAAAGACCTTTGTTCCTGAACAAAAGGTATGGTTGTTTAATGCTAGGATGAAGATCTTCCAAGGCAAGTTGAAGTCCAAGTGGACAGGCCCATTTGTCGTCCGTACGGTGCATGATAGTGGATGTGTCGAGATCTCAGATCTCACAGATGACGCACCGACATTTCTTGTGAATGGACAACTGTTGAAGCACTTTGTCGAATCCAATGAGCAGTCAGTCCAAGTTGAGGAGATTGTATTCATGCGCGAGACAGACTCAGCAAATACACCTCGAGCCGCGCATGAGACCTTGCAGCAGTGAGATCTAGCCATCAGCAACATCTTGAAAGATTCAGACCGACTCACTTGTATATACCATCATTCCTGTACATTCTGACCTTTCTTTTCCGCAACTCTAGTAGCTCATCCCAGCTTCATTGATCACCATCTTGGACTATACTTAGGATGACCGGATCCTAAGTATAGGGGAGATGAGCCACTTGAGTCGAGTCTCTGTACATCCTCCAGATCACATTGGTCCTCATACTCACTTCCGTCCTATATTTAGGCTGACCTGAGCCTAAGTATAGGGGGAACCGATGCCCGTATTGTATATTCATCCACTTCTCTCTTTGACCTCATCCGCCCCATTTCTTGTCCTTCTTCTACACTTAGGCTGCTTGAGCCTAAGTATAGGGAGGCAAGACGACCTCTTTACATTTTTCATTCTCTTTGGCTCTCTTACGCTTAGCACGAGCTATGTCTTTTTCCTCGCTTTCTGTACTCCGAGGACATAGCACACGCTAAGTATAGGCGGCGTGTATATATTACATATATACTTTACCCATAGCTCGCACGTTCACGTATCTTTGTATATATTTTACGGGCTGGGTAAAATTTGGAGAAATTTTGTAAAATACACTTGTATAACACTTGTATATTACTTATAAACTCTTGTAAATTGTTGTAACATAGGAGGTATACCAAAGTTTTTGAAAAAAAACACAAAAAAACAAAAAATAGGCTTCTTATTTACTCTTGCATATCATCCTTGCATTCAAAAAAAAGAGTCTTGCATTTCATTCATCTACATAGCATGTCATCTGCATCTCATCTGCATATGCAAGGTGGAAAGCTAGTGGGTTCTGAACCAAGTTATGAGTAGATATTGAGGATGGACCTGAGTTGATCTTAATCCACCTAATTTCAGAGGAACCTTATAGGAACTGGAGTTAAGATTTCTCAGGTCAAGTGACTTAATTCTTTGAGTCCACAAGTCTATGTTCACATGTCATCTTGATTAGTTTAAGTAGAATATCTCATGCACACGCATGATTCTTTTAGATAATGACCTAACTTGGACAAGCACATTGCATGTAGCTCTTCATTGATGAGGTGGTGAGGAGGTAGAATCCTTTAGCTTGGAGTAGCACACAGGTGGAAACATCCGTCCTCCTCTAGGGAGGGTAGTGCATCTCAACCTAGTTTGGTGGTGTTGACATCTAAGGATGGGATGTTGTGGGTTGCAATAATGCTTCAAAAGAGGGATAGTCTACTGGCTCAAGAGGAAAAACTTCTGATGTACATGCTGCACCTTGTATATAGTTCAAAAAAAAAGAGAAAAAAAATGCAAGAACTCCAAAAAAATCAGACAGGTCCAAAAAAATAAAATAAAAAAAATACATGTCAGAGTATGTATATTAGCAAGAAGTCTGCAGCTGGATGACTTGGCTACACTGGTCAGGCATCCCGGGATAGGTAGCTACACTGGCTACCGTCCATTCTTTTCTCCACCCCCTCCTCTTGAGCTGGCCGCACTTGAACTTAGAAGGGAATACCCTGCTACTCGAGGAAAGAGTTACCGGACCGGGTTATTTGAGTTACCTTGTTAGAGGAGGCTGCTTCTTAGCCATTTCTGATGTGGAGATTTACATTTCACTTACACAGTACAAGTAAGAATCATATTCATTAGAAATTTGCGTCTGAGGATTTGTTCGGACCTGACTATTGAGGAGTCTTGAATAGAAGACTTGTGGAACTTGAAGTCTGTTAGGTCTTAAGTTCAGGTCCCAATAAGGTTCCGCCACACAATTAATCCAAAGGTTGAGTCAAGCTCCATTTTCAACTTTTGTTCATGACCTTGGTATGGAACCCAAAATCATTTCACCCTTGCATTTCATTTTAGTTGCTCGAGGACGAGCAAGTTTAAGTATAGGGGGTTGATGAATCTGTGATTCATCACTCTTAAAGTTGCAAATAGAGCTCTGTCCCAGGAGATTTAGCAACATATTTCCCTTTATCTTTCATAAATATCATTCATGCATCAATTCACAAAATATGTATTTTAGCATTCATCCTTGCATTTAAATACGAAGCCAATCCTTGTATAAAATCCACCTATAAAATATCCACCTATTCTCTTGTATTAAATAACACCTTCCCTATAGTGTGTACACCATTAGTTAATAATATAGGGAAGAAGACGAGAGCCCCTCTTTTGTAAAATACCCAATAAAGCCCTAAACTCCTGGACCTTAGAATGTACATATCTCTCTCCTACCAACTCTGAATTAGGTCCACTCACCTTCATAATAATACACATCCTGAGATCTTTAAAATGAGACTAATTTCATTCAATTTGGAGCTTGTAGGCAAAAGTTGGGTTTTTGGGCCTCTTTTTATACTAGATATATGTATATTTGTATTCTTGTATTTTTGTATCACATTTGACCTCATCTTCATTTTTGGTCAACATGAAACTTCTAGATCTCATCGAGATCTACAACTTTCATGTTTTGAGTTTTTCCACATTCGGCCTCCTTCTCTCTCTAATTTCAGTTCTCCTTTCAGCCACTCACAGCTGGCCACGTGGCGCCCTCTGATTGCGCCATACGGCCCGCTCCCTTTGACTCATCCACCACTACGGAGAGATTCCCCTAGCTCCTGTCTTCCTATTGGTGACAGCAATTCGACAAGAAGTAGAGCGACGACGGCTGAAATCCCTCCGGCGAGATCCACGACCAACTCCGCCGTGTTGAAGCTACCTCCATGAGCTGCACGAGCTCAGGCCTCCTACCGACCTTCGAGAGAAGACGTGGAAGCCTCCCCGGAGCTTCTAACCCCAAGTAGATTCCTCCATTCTCTTCCCGATCTTCTTCTTATTTTTTCTTTGTTTTCTTCGATTAAATTCGCCCTCCACGAGCACCTTCTTGCTCCGAGCTCCCCGACGGAGCTCTGACCTTCGCGCTATCCTTAGATCCCTCTGACGATGCACTTCATCCTCCACTATTAGCCCTTCAATCACCATCCCTACCCCCTCATCGCCGTTCATTTCCGCCTGCCTGAGCGCACGCCACGTGGCACGTTATTTGCCATTCGATTTCGCCTGAGAGCCTTAATCCTCACCGCCCACTGATAATGCGTCCTCATCACGACACATGGCGTCCGCCACAACCCTCCGATCACATCGCCTTGGATCATATCATTGCCGCTCCTTAGTGCCATCTTCTCAGCCGTTGGATCTCAAGATCCAACGATCGAGACTTCGTCTCCTACCTCCAGACCGTCTCTCTCCCACGTTTTCAATTTCGCACAGCAACCGCCCCCTTTCCATTTTCGACTCCACGATGACCACCTTCTCCGACCACCAACGCCATCACGATGAAACCCACTCATCCCTCATCCTCGCCAGCTCCCTCGATCTTCACGACATCCCCCAGAGTCGCTCCACGACGTCCACGAACATCACCTCCCAGCCATCCCTGCCGTCACCCTCGTCCTATAAATCAGCCACCTCCAGCCACTTTCAAACCCATCCATCATTCTACGAGTGAGATAGGTTCTAGCTCCGTCAAAGCCGTGAGGTGACAGCTCCTTCTTCGACATCGAGCGACGACAAGCCGAAGGCGAGATCCGGTAGTCCTCACAACCGTCACGAGTTTCACAACGCTCGTTGAGCTTCAGAGGCTGCCATCTCCTTGAAGCGACGACGGAAGCCGCACGACGTGGCTCCACCTAGCAAAACCGCAGGTACGTATTCTCTATCCTATCTTTTCATTTCATTTTTTATCTAACATATTTTCTTACTTGTTTTTCATCACAATCAAACACATCATTACAACACCACCTTTATTATCTGTCACCACCACTCTCACCATTATCATAAAACACTCACACTATATACACATTAAATTTTCTATTCCTTGTTTATAAAGAAAATCATAAAAAAATTGCAAAAGAAAAAAAAATAAAAAAAAAACGCAGGAACTGCCCATAGCAGGCGTGCCTCCACCGCCCAGCCCCTGGCTGGCCCACCTCCGTGGAGGGCAGCCGCCTCGCCTCAGCTGCCCGCCAGCAGCCCCAGCACGGCACCTCGCCTCCCTCCGCCAGAGGCCTCGGCACCTTTCGATCCTCCACGCGTGGCCAACCCAGTCGAGCGCCGCCACACGCAAGGCCGCGCGCTGGTGCAGCCATTGTGCGCTGCCGAGAGATCCCCTCTCTGGACGCGCGACATTGCACCCTCCGACAGGCCTAATACCCCGCAGCACCTCCCCGCCATCCTCGCCTGGACTCCACACAACCACTCCCGCCAGGCGGCCCTCCGTGAGTGGCCACACGCTGCAACCGGTCCTCGTCATCGCACGACCCTGCCGTGGCCCGCCAACGCCTCGCGAATCCCCGTTGGCGCCGCCCCCCTTGCACCGACCAGCCCCGCGATAGCCAGTGCACTCCACGCCCAGCCCGCTGCTGGCCCAATCCAGCCGTACCGCCTTTGGGCACCGTCAACCGCCGCCGCGCCACCTTTGGCCACCGTCAACCGCTACAGCGCTGCCTCCAAGTCCCTTGTGCCCTAGCCGGCCACTCACCCGTTGTGTGCCATAAAAACGTGGATTCCAAACCCACGTACATGGTTGATTTCATTTCATTTGCTTATTAATTTCTTGTAACAATTGCATAGTCAGTCCGTCACATCTTTTCATTTGCAAAACAGTCCCTGTTCACATTTCAATTCATTCAGCTTTCATTTCACATTGCAAAGAGACCCCTGACTTTGAGTATCAATTTGGACAGTATTTTTGCATCAAATTTTAATCAAAAAATAGCATTTTGATGAGCATCTAATTCTTTATCTTATTGCTATTTATTTATATTTTTGTGAGCATCATATTATTTATTAAAAATTAGAGATTGAAATTCAGTGATATTTTACTCATTTAAGCTCTGAAATTTGCACGGCCATATTAATTGCTCCAAAAATTATGAGAAAATTGTGAATGGTGCATCTAATTGTGCTTTAATTACAGTCCAAATTTCGTCCAATTAGGAGTTGTCTTGTGCATAGAATAAATTTTAGAGTGATCTCTGTAATTGATTTTTAATTAAATCCACGAATAAGATTTTTGAGAAATTTCTACTCTTCTGGATTCCATATTAAAATATATATTTGAGATAAATATCTCTCTAGATAATTTAACTTCGTTGATTTATTAGAAATTAAATACCCACAGTCGCTCTGTTTTCAGTAAAAGAATTCATAAAAAAATCATAAAGTGCCAGAAAATTCCAAAAATATTAGTGTAGCTTCATTTCATCATGTTTATCTTCCATTAAAGTTTTCATAATTTTTGCATATCATTTGCATGAAAAATTGCATAAAACACCAAAAAAAGTTTGTATTGTTCATTCGTGCATTTTGAAGTCAAAAATTCTAAAAAAATACACTTTCCACTCGTTGTTGGATTAGGTTCTTAGGAAAAATATCACTTGGCTGATTTGAACTTATTTCACAATAAAATTAAATTTGGCTAAGTCGGTTCTTTTCGTATTAACTTAATCCAATTCATATTCTGCATTTGTCATTTTTATTGCATTAAAAAAATACCAAAAAATCCCACTAGGAAAACCACAATCTAATACCTCTAACTTGATGCCGAGTTGTTCCTTTGCCTCCTTGAGTCGACCCTGGGGCTTGCCCAGGCTAAATAAACATAAAACCGTGCTTAATTTCATTAGACGATTAATAGATTTGTGCAGTTATTTTTGATCGATCCGGATGTATTCGACTGCAATGAAATAGTTAATCCTACAACACTAGAAAGGGTAGATCCGCGGTTCATCAATTAGTATCGTGAAGCAAGAGGAGAGTAGATGAAGGAAGGAAGATACGGTGATCAACGAGGAATAAATTGGAATGTAAAACACTAGAAAGGCTCAAAACTGATCGGGGTTCAAAGAGAGAAAAACATGACAAAAATTGCACAAGTGCGTGGGACTTGATCTTTAAACATTAATCTAGATCCATACAAACACAATACAAAATTGGGTTTACCAACTTACGCCATGTGAAGTCGTAAAGGTTCGGCTGCTTCTTATTTTTTCAATTTTAGAGTTGTTATTTCAGGCATATCATATAATATGTCCTTAGCATGCTAACCTATAGGAGAGAGAATACTGCCAGAAAAGTATCCCGTACTTGTCGTCCTCCTTTGTAACATGTAGTATGCACTTTTTGAGGTCCTTGTAACCCTTCCTGGATCCCTACTCAGCCAAAGAAATAGAGAGAGGAAGCTGATAGAAAAAACCAATACTTTAGTTCTCGCTCGGAACGGTATCACCTGTGAGCGTGCAAGAACCTACTCAGACGCAAACTAATGAGACAGACACCCCCGTGAAGGGGTGGCTTAAGCTCAATACTTCAGACCACGTCGATGTTCCACACAAGGTGAGGACACCATCGTTGACAAGGCCCTACTCGGTCATGTACGATAAAAGCGCCATTACTTCGGAAATCCTGGCAATACACAATGCAGTTACAGACTGACATTTTGGCTCTAATCCTTAGCGGGTCATGCCTCACTCATGGGATGGGTTTTGGTCCCCTCCTAATGTACCAGAAAACAATGAGGGATTTATGAACCCAAGACAATGATAGTCCATTATAGATTTTAATTAAGGTCAAAGTTTATTTAACAGTCCCTTTGTTTTTTTTTGTTTTCACTTTTTTTGAGTATGTTTTCATACAAGCGCCTAACGTTTTGTAGATTTTCATTTAAGTCCTAGGTGCTCAAATTCAGAGAGAGAGAGTGAAAAAATCGTGCAAGTTGATTCAATGATGGAAATCTCACCATTGAATCTAATGATGCATGCTGAGTTAGAGGACTTACAGTGCATCCCAGTTCTCTTCATGCGGTATGCAAAATAGATTTTTTAAACCTATCTATATGGCGGTGTGCAATCGACAAAATCGCCCTAAACATTAGCTGTTATTAATAGTGAAGAATCAGTTGTTAGTTATTCAGATTAAGACCAAGGTACGGTCTCTTATGCTGATCGGTGCCTGCCATGATGGGTCCTGCACGCACTGTATATGACCTCTAGCGGTATGTGATCTCAGATCTGAATTACTAACATTATTAATTTGATTAGATCCATACGTAAGAGACTATAGGAACATGCATTCTTATTAATGTTTGGACCTAGTTACCGAGTCAAGCAACCTAAGTCTAGGGGTTCAATGCACACAAAACAAATAAAAAGAAGACGGAAAAACTCAAAACAATAGAAAACAAAATAAAATAAGGCGAGAAAATGCGGAAAACTACGACGAGGCCCGCAGGTGAACAAACACCTGGGCACTGGACCTCGTTGTGAGAGTAGAGTCCAAATATATATACATGCCAAAATTGTCTCTCTCTCTCACCATAAATTACATAAATAAAATTTTAAATTAAATCTAAGCTAACTTCTTCTCCTTGCTTCCTTGGTACTCTCTCCAATTGTTCAGAGAGAGAAGACCAACCTCCTCTAGGCTTGGCTGCATCCGCTCCCTAGAAAGCCGTCCTCGCGTGATGGGCCCTCGCATCAAAGTCACAAAGAGATGTCATTAGTGCAGGTAATTAAATAATGAGATCAATAAATATTTACAACAATATTCAAAGAATTTAATTGAATAAAAATGCATCACTAAATATCGATAACAAGCAATCGATAAATCAATTAAATGACTATACAAAGAATGACAGAAAAATTAGGCTTTGCCCATGCTCCCCGGCAGCGGCGTCATCTGATAAACAAGGGAGAATGGAGGGTCACAAGGTCTCACAAGGCGAGACCGTGGTCGATGAGTTGACCACTCAACCTTACCCAGTTACTCAGCAATTAACCCACAATATACATAATTCAATTAATGGCAAAAATGTGGAGTTAGGATTTATTTTCTCTACCATAAATGCAGAGCAAGCAAGCATGTAGAGGTCAAACAACAAAGAGCAATATAGGTAGCCTATGGTTATTCATGCACAACCCAGTCACTCATTTATATAGATTTTTTGTGGGTTTTTACTAATTTTATTAATAATAATTTTTTAATTTTTTAATTTTTTTGATTTATATCTTTATATTTTGATTTTTAATTTTCTGATTTTGTATTTTCTTTTTATATTTTATATTCTTTTTTATATTTTCTTTTTCTTATAATATGTATAATAAACTATATAAGATATAAATATATACCATATATATCAATATATTGATAAATAGTAATAGATATAGATAAAATACAAATAATAAATGGTTTTTGGGTTTTTAGTATTTTTCTAATTTTTGTTATTTTCCTGGAATTTTTGACAATTGTTGTATATTTTAAAAGTAAAAAAATCCCAAATAAGGGATTAAATATATACCTGAAATTGATTTGTATTTTAATAATAGCAAATAAATCCCAAAATTATCCAAAGCATTTTTAATATATAAATATTTATATAAATAAAAAATAGAAAAAGATGTTTTTGGATTTTTAAGAATTTTTAGATTTTTTAAAGGATTTTCGGGTTTTTAGATTTTTAGATTTTTTGGTTTTCCATTTTTAGTGATTTTTGATCTATAAATAAAATATGGTAAATTATACTAAATATATTTTTTGGAATTTTTAGAGATGTTTTTATATTTTTTTGGTATTTTCTATGTTAAACAGGGAATAAGAAGGCCTCATTCTATTTTTAATAAATCATTACAATAACCAAAAATGCCAAGTAAATATGTGGCGTGAAAGTATAAGTCACGAGGTATTTTTCCCTATTTATGTGGATTTTAAGGAGCTCAAGAGGTATTTTTAATACATAGATAAAATGGTACAAAATATATATTCTTGTAGGGGCATTTTTACAAATATAATATAAGATAGGGGCCTCGGTGCAAAAGTGCCAAAAAATACAATGTTAATTCCATTTTATTAAACTTTTTTCCTAAATATAAAAACGCCAGGGCTAGCCATGCAAATTGCCCATCACGTGGAACTACACGTCATTAAGCCTAGGAAGGACCAAAATGTAAATATCAGAAAGTCCAGGGGCCTTGATGAATCTACGTTTCATCATCTTTATTCTATCATTTTGGCCTTAAAATCCCTAGCAAATGCGTGTAAATAGGCTTAATTTAGGTATTTTAGCATTCATGCATCATAGTGTAAATATTGTATAAAATGTGGTTTTTAAAGCCAAATTATAGAATAAAGAAAAGAAAAGAAAAAGAATAAAATATTTTAAATATTTTATGACCTGAAACCCCGAGACCTAGTGATGAATCTCCATTTCATCACCTTTATTCTATCATTTTGGCCTTAAAAACCCCAGCAAATGCATGTAAATAGCATTAATTTGTATATAATAGCATTCATTGTTTCTTGTACATTAAATAAGGTTTTTAATGCCAAAATTATAGAATAAAGAGAAGAAAATAAAAAGGAATAAAATATTGCAAATATTTTATGACCCTAACCCCGAGACCAAGGCCAGCATGGAATTGGTCGACAAGGAATAAAGTAGGGGGAGATAAGGGCCAGTATACAATAAATACTTCATTTATTAATTCATTTATTTATGCATTTTTGGCACCTATTTTGTACATAATTATTTATTCATCAAATAAAGAAACTTTGTTCATAGAAGTTGTAGAAATAAATGTAAATAAAAATACAAAATTGAGTTTGTGTAAAAATAATACACAGTGAACATTTTATGCACAAAATAAAAAGCCAAAATCTCAACTTCACAGACCCATATCTTGCAAATAAAAACTCCAAATCACCCAAACTCACCTTTAATTGTATATAGCATTTCATAAACTATTTTATAAAATTGGTTTCATAATTTTTGGAGTCCATTTGTGAAAGTTAGGTTTTTGGCCCTTCTTGTACATAATACCTGAGTAAAATATTCATTTTATTCAATATTCATTTTTTTTATAAATTAATATTTTTAGAATCTTGTAAATAATGTATATATTCATATACATATTAGCCTTAGAATAAAACCAAAAAGAATTTGTAAAATAAAATAAGTCTATGTAATATATAGGCAAAATACCTATGAGAAGGATGTACGTAAATAAAAAGAGAAAAGTATTTTTTAATTATTTCATTCTTTTATATTTTTATAATAATGTATATATTATATATATATCATTAAAAATACAAAGCTAAAATAAAAACAAATAAAATCCATTAAATAAATACAATGTATATAATATACAGGTAAAATACCTATAAGTATACTTACATATACACAAACACATTTATTTAAAAAAAT
The DNA here is from genome assembly GCA_037367405.1 of Ottelia alismoides. NCBI lineage: Eukaryota > Viridiplantae > Streptophyta > Magnoliopsida > Alismatales > Hydrocharitaceae > Ottelia > Ottelia alismoides. The sequence goes on along the minus strand of JAZKJV010000175.1, from coordinate 603,010 downwards.
GTAAATAAACTAATGAAAATTAAATAAAGATATATTTATACTCATAAAAATAAATTACAAATTTATAAAATAAGAAAATACAATAATAAAAGAAAATAAACAAAATAAAAATAAATGTATATAAAAATACTTATAAATACCATATTTTAATAAAACCTTAATAAAATAATTCAAAAAAATAAATAAAAATCATAAATAAATACTACATTAATTTATGAACATTTTTTATTTTATAAGTAAATTCTAAATAATTCATTTAATATGTTAAATAAACGAGTCAAGATAAGCCTGACGTGGACCAATCAGGGGCCAGGGAAAGTTGACCTCCGGTCAACTCCCCCTGCGCCTCTGACTCACCCGTCAGACCTGTCTTTTCCCCTCTTTTCTTCCCTTTTTCCCGCATGGCTCAGTGATCAATCGACAACAGTCATTTCAGGAGATTTGTTCTCCTTTCATCCGTGATCCCCGCCGATCGTTTAGATCTCGTGTACATAGTTTGTATCGCCGGCTACGGCCTGGTCAATAAGGGTGCTCCCCCTGTCTATAAATAAGGAACCACCACCTCCCTCACTAAATTTGGTCAGCTTTTCAGCCAATCCCTTCCCAGAATTCGGTCCCGGCGATGCTCCTGGTGATAGGAGGAGCTCGCCAGAACTTTGAATCGATCGGAGAGGCAGAGGTTGCACCCATGGTGGCGCTCCGGCAGCCACCCTGCTCCCTGGAGTTCCTCCAGGTATAAGAGCTGCGCCTTTACATTTTTAGGTAGATTTTTATATCAGCATTTCATTTCCGTCACTTATTTTGCATTTTGATTCGTAGGTTAGCGTAATTTAGTTGTTTCGTAGTTCGCAGGAGCTCCGCTCCGGCGAGCTTTTCACTGTGTTCCCGACCAGTTCCCGACTCGCTTTCGCCCTCATTTCACTCCCCACCACTTTCTCCACCTTCCAGTCAATCCCTACCAACCGGAGCCTCCTTGGTTCCGCGAATCGATGCTCGCCTCCGCCGCTTCGCTGGAGCATCGTCGCCCCCGTCATTTTCATGCTCTCAGCTTCAAACCCCGGGTCGAGGAGAACGACCTCGAGCCCCTCTTCATTCATGTGCAGGTTAGGTGCGAAGAAAGGCACCAGGAGATGTTTCCCATGCGGGCGGAGGTACCTGGAGCGCCGCTTCTTCTTCGAGCTCGTGGCGGCGCTACGGTGTGCCTCCGACCGATCTGACACCTCCAGACGATAGAGCAACCCTCCAAGAAGCTAATGGGACCTTCAGGAGCAACGATGGTCGGCCGGAGAGCGAGATCCAGGCGGGAGAAGCTCGCGCCGGCGAGTCTTCTTCCATGTTCTTCCACGCGTCCTCTCCACCGTTGGATGACAACGAAGGCCCAGATCGAGCAGCAGCCGTTCGATGGAGCACCGCATCAACCGTCAGATCTCCCACGAGATCTAATCTCAAGCGCCCATCGTCGAACCGTCATCGGCGCACGTGGAGGTGCCACGTGCCAAGTGAACGAAGATCAGCCGTCGGATAAAGCGCCTTTTGGGGGTAATTTGCACATCTAGCCCCTGCCATTTTTGTATTTAATTTTTAATCTTGTAAAATATATAGCAAGTTGTAAACTGAGTTTCTTGAAATTACATTTAGGTCCTTCCGCGCCTCACGTGCAGTCCCACGTGAGGCGCGTGAAATTTTGCATTTATACCCTGGCGGTTTTTGTATATTATAGAATAGTTCTAAAAATTAAAATAAATGTTTATTCCTGTTGTATTTTTGCACTGATGCCCCTGTCACTTATTTTATTTGCAAAAATACCCCTGCTAGGCAGTTTTATTTTTGTCTCTTTATCTATTTATTAAAAATACCTAGAAGGCTTCTAATAATTCACAAAATTAGGATAGATGCTCCATGCCATGCTAGTTCACGCCAACATTTTAGTTTGCATTTTTTGCATTTTTCCTGATTATTAAAAATGAAATAGAAGCCATTTTTGCACTGTCTAAATTAGAAAATATAAAAAAATTAGAAAATGTTTTTGAAAAATCCCAAAAAAATTATATATGGTATAATTATATATATATCGAGTCCAGAAATTAAAAAACCCTAAAAATATGAAAAAGAAAATTAAAAAATCAGAAAGCTCCAAAATCCAACAAAAAATAGAAAAATCCTTAAAAAACCCAAAAATATGTTTTTTTCTCTTTTATAATTATCTATTTATTATTATTAATGTATTAAAATTAATTTGGGTAATTTTTGGAGTTTATTTTATATTCTTTAAAACCCAAATTATATTCGGCCAATTATTTAGTCCTATATTGTGGACATTTTTGAATTTAAAAATACATAAAAATTAGAAATATTTCAGAAAAATAACAAAAAAAATTAGAAAAATATTAAAAAGCAAAAAAAAATTATATCTATATATATCTTTTAAAGTATATATATATAGACTATAGTACTCCTCTCTCTCTTCTTATATATATATCTTTATATATATATCTTATACATATATATCTATCTATTTATATTTATATATAAAAAATATAATTAAAAAAATAATAAAAAAAATATAAAATCTAAAAACAAAATAAAAATTATAAAAACAAAAATATATAAAAAAATTACAAAACCCAAACCCACTAAAACAATAAAAGGACATGCACAAAGGATTGAATAAATGATGCATTACACATACATTCCCTTCGCCTCCCAGTGTTCGACCTCTACCTGTGCTTACGCCTATACACATTTGCATGTAGAGTTATAATAAATTTTAACTCCACATTTTTGGATATTCATTGCATATATTTATTGTGGGTTAATTGTTGATCGACCTGGGGATCTTTAAGTGGTCGATTCAGCGACTGGGTTTCTCGCCTTGTGAGATATCTAGACCCTTGATCATCCCCGTCCATCAAATGGCGCCGTTGCCGGGGAGGCAACGGATTTTGTATGGTTGATTAGTTCTTTATTTAATTCTTTGCTCATGTCCATTATATATTTGTTTATTTGACTT